>WHPZ01565379.1:0-11731 GCA_016617965.1 Macrosiphum rosae
TATTAGCATTTCCTATACATCATACAATTTTGAAAATATTTTGACTCTTTTTGAGCTGTTTACGGACATTTACAGCTTTCAATTTTTTTTAGTTTTTTTTTCTATACATATCAATTAAGTTTTATCTGTTGCGCCAAAAAGTGTAAAAATTAAATACAAGGCTCCTGATATATTGTTACAATATCAGTTGAAAAATATTAAAAATACATGGGCATTGTTTTTTTTTTATAAGCATTTAAAGATCGAATTTTGACAAAATTTATCAAAATCTCAAAAAATATCAATCATTGTAATTAATAAATTATAAAATGTTCAGTTTTTATAGTTAAGAATTGCAAATTTAAAACAAAAGTTCTCATAAATAGTTCATACTGTAACCAAAATATCTAAAAAATATATGAACACAGTTATTTTTTACAGACTTTTAAATTCAAATTTGGACGAAATTACATATTAAAAAACCTAGAATAACTATTTTAGTTATTTTGTTGTGATTGAATAATATCATTCGTGTGTACTTGAAACTTCTAAAGTGTACTATTATATATCTATGATAGTATCACGGTTTTTGTTGATGTATAACGCGTTATAAGTACCTAATGGATATTGTGATATGATTAATTTGGAATTCATTATAGTTCAAATTTTGGTTTAGTACCATATAGATATGTATATAATATGTCATTTACCTAGACTGACATACCGTCTCCGAATCGTCTCAGAATCGTTTTTCTTATACAATGATATTATATCGTTGAATTCAAATTTAATATCATTCATTATACAGTGACCCACTTGTAACCTACTGTACAGCAGTGCGACACTCACTTGCCCACCTTTTTTAATTTTTAATTTGATAAAATATGTTTTTGAAATTCGAACTTTAAATGTTTGTAAAAAAAAACTGTGGCTATGTATTTTTAATATTGTCCAACTGTCACTGTAACAATATATTGGGAGCCTTGTATTTAATGTATCAAACTATCAAAATATTTTAGACATTTGCGCACAATGTTGCAAGTTCCCATATTGAAAATTGTATGTTTCAAATGTGGAAATTGTAGTTTTAAACAAAAATAGCGATGTTTGCTCAATCGGTTTTTGGTATCTCGCAGTTGTAATACAAAACATATTATTACATAAATCGTAAATATTTGAAATAGTCTAACATTACGTAGGTACATTATTATTTATTAGTATTTATATAATCCGTGTCTCAATGTCTAATTATTTACATTGTAACTAAGTGAAAAAATATACAATGGATTTTAAAGATAGTTTTTTTACAGCCGTGATTTTTAATACAACAGTATAATATGGGGTATTTAATTTATAACTTACATTTTAGTTGTATAGGTACTGTTAAGTTCACCAACCCTACAATTCAACATAGAGAATCTTTAAAAAAAAAAAAAATTTGGTTTGAACACCATCATAAATTTTTGGTAATTAAACAAATTTAACCGTAAATACACAGTAATTATTTATGGGCGTTTGATGTTTGAGTTTTTACAAAATTCACGAACATTTTCAAAAAGTATTTTTAGTTATAAGTTCATAAATATTTTTTCTAATTATATCTAAATTTAAAAAAATTAATACCATATTCATCTTAAGTTTTTCTACAAAATACTTTAACTCTTTTTGAGCTATTTGTACTAACATGAAATTTTCAATTATTTTTAGATTTATTCTAGAAATATTGAAAAGAATTTTCCGTTAAAACATAATGCTTTGAAATTGAAAACAAGGTTTCTCATACGTACCTAGTTTATTCTGTAACCAATTTACCAAAAAATATAAAAAATATGTAATATACAGTTTACTTGTAGGTATAGATCTTTTAAATTCATATTTTGACGAAATTAATTTAACCTATCAGGCATCAGTCGGGTAATTGGACGGATGGTCGAGGACAAGAAGATTTTAAGGATTGACAGATGTACATTTTAACACATCTTCTAGAAGATGCCTACTTTACAGCAGAGCGGTACCAACTGCCCACTTTTTAAGTTTACTTTTGTCCTGCTTGTAAGTTTTTTTTTTGTTGACAATACCTTCTGACCAATTATAATTAAACAGTTGCAAATAAATAAAACTAAGGGTGTCTAGTTACACCACTTAAATTTTTAATTTATGAATAAATCATTCTTAAATACATATAATATCTATTGATAGTGTTATTGTAAATATTTTCTTATATTTATTTTTTAATCACCTACCTTTTAAACTGATAAATGTAGTACGATAACATAACTCATAAGGTCATAATATGATAAAAAAAGACTTAATATTTAAATTTATTTAATAATATGTTCATCGATTTTCACGTTCATGTTTTCGAATTGTATATTATAGAATGTTCGAGAAACTTCTAATCAATAATCAATGATAGCCAAATATTAAACACAAATCGTGAACTATGAATTGTTATGTTAAAACTAAAAACTAATAGGTAGGTACTAACTTGATAAACATGAATGAAGTTATCTTATATTTTAACAAGTCCAATTAGTATTTAATGACTTATATTTTAAATTTAATTAGGTATGTATTATATCTAATGTGTTACACAATAATATTATCTAATGAAGTTATTTATTTATACTTAAGATATAAATGAACAAAAATCCCAAAAGCCTATCTCAATAATTATACAAGTGTATAATATCATTTTCAATTTAACAAAAAAAAAAAATAATAATAAACTATATATTTGAGTTAAATTTTAATATTAACGTGTTGATTACAAATTACCTACATTTATTGTGTAAGACATTGTTTTGGAAGGTCTATGAGGTGTTTAATGTGTATCAACGTGGAACTTAATAAATATATTAGATTTATACCAGATTAATATTCTACTTAAAATTAGTGCATACAATTTTGAAATATTTTAAGTTTCTTTATTGAAGCTGGTAACATGCTATGCGTTGGGCGAGTAATAGGATTTATAATGTCTGTACAAAAAAGGTAAAGTGGTGGTGTTATGTATTTTCTCTCACAAATCGTATTACTCTGTTATTCTAAACTTTAACATTTAAATGAGGATAGTTGTATGACTTATTCACTGATTCGGAATATAAGGTGTAATAATATAGTAACATGATGATCCAATTCAAGTGAATTACACCGACGATAGAAACGATTGAACTTTCGGATTTGCATATATTTGTTGTAAATTATAAGTCTCATAAAATTAAAATCGGAAAGATAAAATTGTTATATCGTATTCAACGTTTTCAAAAAATATTATTTACACAATATTATGATACATACAGACCGATGATATTATGGTTGTATCATTGTAGAGAACAGGGCCAAAGATACATAATATTATGGTTCTACGATCGTATTGTGCATGGAATTTTCCTCACAAATTACTGCAAATTGTACTTGAAAACAACTCACGGCTATTATACAACAGTTATACAGTAGACTATACAATATGAAGAAAAAAATACTTAAATAAAAAATGTTGGCACGAAACAGTAGTTACCCTAACCATTATAGACATGCAACTGCTAGGACGTAAGCCAACGTTAGAGAATAGGTGATGTTGTTCATGTAAAGTTGTAAATTTTGACATTAAATTGCTTCAAATCTATTGTTACTGAGGCATGAAAATACTCAGAACTTCTTAACGTCTCAAAAAAAAAAAACATACGTAATATTATTCAACTGGCCATACCCACTGCGTTATGTTTGTGTAAAATGCGTAAGACTTGTTATTCATTGAAAGCCAAAAAGTAGTTTTATAGTTTCAAAAATAAATATAAACCCATAAAGGTTATATGAATGAACAACTTATAATAATATAAAATATATTATGTTTTTAGTTAAACGTAGGTAAATTATTGAATTATTATATATTATATAGGTATTGAGTACCTATTGATACGAATTCGATGTGTATCGCATGATATAACTATACCGATGGCGGTTAATAATAATTGCTTAAATAGTCACACGCAATAAATTAAATCGTGTCAATTTATAATTTATTTCATGGTTTACAAGAAGCGTTGATCTATTTTAATTTTATGTTTTGAACGTTCACTTTACTTTTTAATAATATACTGCATAATAATCAAAACCAATACTTTGTGATTAACATATAATATTATAATACATTTATTATTACGTTATCACATTATACCGTTTTCTAAGTCTTGCCACAGGTAACTTTTAATATGTTATTGTTTTGACGATCTAATGATCTATTTCTTCTGGCTTCTTGAACGCCATTATCAACGATATGTACTAAAAGTTATAAATTACCATAGAATATCTGCAAAATATATGTTGTGAGTAATTATGATGAAAAACAAGACATTTTGAAAACATAGTTAGTATCCTCGGACGGTATTCGGTGTATCTGGACTTATATAAATCGAATATTGTATTATAAAATACAATCATTATTATTATGGTACCTGAAATTAGTATGATGTCACAATATAATCTGATAATCGATATGGTCAATAATAAGTTAATTTTATTGTATTTTTCTTTTATTGGTACCGAGAATATTTTTTTTTTTTTTATTATTGTTTAAATTAAGTATTTGAATATTAAAATATTTGTATAGAGTAAAGTAATAAGTATTTTAATATTAGGTACAACTTATTGTATATAAATAGCTTGTTTATACGCTTTAAGTAAAAAGCTATGTATCATAATGTTATATGCATTTTTTGGTTATTGGAACATAGACAACATTACTATAGTTACACTATTGAGTTTATAATATGTATGTATACTTATGCAGATTCAACTTAAAGTTTCAAATTTGAAATTTACATTTAAAATTGTAATTTGTTAAACATATTTTATCAGATATGAATAGTATTATTATAATAATGATATATTATAATAATATTTTTGTGCCCTTTAAAAGCATTTGAATAATAAATTTTCGATAATATTTAATTATTTATTTTGCTTGTATTAATTAATTTTCCATATTCTTATACTTAATATGATACCTACAGTATTATTGTGTTCGGTATAAGATTTGATACTCAGTTTTATTGACTGACTTATATGTATGTATCCTGTCATACATTAATTGTTTATATCTACCTCATATTATGGTTTTTGTACATAGTTACCGACACTTGTATAAAAAGGGCTCAGCCCTTGTATCTCTTAACAAACAAGCAAACAAGCAACCAAATATTTTTTTCATTTTCTAACGAAGTGATGAAAAGTAAAGAAAAAGAATAAAAAAAATATTTATAATATCTCGATGGGAAGGACTTTGTTATTCTAACGAAATATCTAACCTTCGTCGTTGGTAATGGCAGAACAACATCACGAAAATATTACAATAAAATATAATATTTGTTTCGAACCAATTTGACACTGCCCTTCGACCCGTGAGTGTTGTTATATTACGTTCTATATTATATTATTATAATATGATATAATAATATACACCGTCGGCAATTAAATTGGTTTCGTCGGTCGGTAATTAAATCGAATAAAATAATAATAACAAAAACAACAGGTTAGCACGGCAAATGAGTAATATTATATTTTATTATATTTATATAATGTGCTCCAGAGATAACGGGTCGGGATCGGCTGGGAAAACAATATAAATACAGTCGATCGGCAGGCGATTTGGACCATATACCTTTGTGCCGCCTACTCGCTCAATCGTACAACTGCAGCTTACCGCTGTTCGTAATATTATTATAATTATTTTAATAATTCATTCACATTCACACGCTTTCACAACTTACTAGACGACATGGAAGAATTCTTTAAGGGCAAAAAGTTCATCGTCACCGGTGCTAATGCGGGTAAGAGTCGTTTGCAAAAAAATAAAAATGTACTGTTTTTATTTATATGGAAAAACGATTGGTAGTTCATAAAAATAATATTATTATATTTTATTTTTTCGATACCGTACTCTATTAATTATTAGTTTTTGTTATCGTTCGGTAAATTAGGTCTAGGTACTATGAATTATTTATGAGATAATCACGTCCGAGTATTATATTATATTATATTATCTTCAGCCGGTTCACCTACTGATATTTCAAAACGGGTTTCTTTTTTTTTTTTTAGATCTACTTTTGAAATTTGAAAAATTATCTTATGTGATTTTTGAACATCGAAACTAAGAAGTAAGAACCAGATTAGTCTTAAATCGTCTAAATTCAATTTTTATATTCTTATTGTTTCCATCGTAGAAGTTTTGCTGGTTATTGTTATATAATATCACTCTTTGTGATTTTTATTGTCAAAAGATTTTTTTAATATTCGATGTTTAAAATATTAAAATAAAATTTTAAATCATTAATTAATTTGTTACAAATAATACTACCTATATGTATTTTAAAGTAGGTTTGCTATAGGTACCTATCTATATCGATATCATTATATTAGTAGTGAAGGTACATCATTTTAATTTGTAATTTATTCGACAAGAGCGTTGATTTTAAATAAATGTAGGTACCTACTACGTTATAAATAATATTATCATTCTTAGATACAACTTATACGTTTTGTTGAATAAAATAAAATATTTATAAGTAATAATAAATGAAGCTATGTATGTCTACATCTACATGTACCTAAACTTCCAGTAGTTACTACTTACTAATAATTATTAAGTGCTGTGAAATTATTATGGTTTAAGTTGCATGTTCATACGGAAAACCCAGCTTAAAAAAGGTACCATGACTGGGGTATAGTGGTCACTAGACTAATGAGGACATATTATGAATATTGCATAGCGTATACCATACTACCATATAAATATTATAATAATCACTCAAAAAAATGTATTATATTTTGCTTTGAATGAATTATCCAACATTGAATGATCGACATTTTAATAAAACATTATTAGTTTATAAAAGCGAGAATATTATATTTAAGTGAAAGTTAATGTATTTTTATCTGATTTATATTTTTTCTATGCGGAACGACCATACGATTTTAATCATTGAAAAAAAAAATTATAATAATATTAAAAAGTAAAAATGATTGCTTAGTATTACAAAATTAATAAATCAAACGTCATTGGTCATTGACTTCATTGACTATTTAAAAAAAATGTGGCATGCTACTAGATATTTTTTCCCTGCAGGAAAAATTGAGTAAACATAGATATGGTATAGTAGGTATATAATATAGTTCAATAGAAAAATATCTAGTACTATGCTACATTTTGATGTATTTAGAATATTATATTCTTAACAATATATTAATTATTATATTATATATATTTTTTTATCGATTTGTGTTTCTCTGGTGATAAACAAAGCGTTAGGTACCTATGGAAAAATGATTAGGAAAAATAAAGTTGTACTCAGCCTAAATACAAATTTATGTTAAAAAAAAAAATATTTCCTAGAACGTCACATTTTTTTACGCATATGAGTGTTTACTTTTTAAACAACTACCGCCTGAATGTAGGTGTATAGCTTATGCTGCTAAAATACAGTAATAGCTGATTTTCGACAAGCTTCTCATTATTTCAATATAATTCAACAAAGCCAATTTTCCCACACGAGGTAGTACAACAATGTCTAGAAAGCCAAATTATTTAATTATAAATTAATATTATATAATGTTGAAATATTGTTATTAAATCTTAAAATTGTGATTACAGGAATTGGCGAGACGATTACTAAACGCCTAGTATCATTGGGTGCTCACGTTTTTGCTGTTGGACGTGACGCAAAGAAATTACCACCGGCTACGCCTAACCTAACTCCAGTTTGTGCAGATGTGGGTGAATGGGACTCCTATGATATAATTAAAAAATTGGGACCAGTCCACGGCTTGGTAAACAATGCAGGAGTGGCGTATATCGAATCTTTCTTTGACATGACACAAGAAGGATGGGATAAGTATGATTCTTTCATTATTATTACGCTTTAGAATGACCAATTGATACTATTCTAATAATAATAATTGATTATTATAGAAGAATAAAATATATTTTTAAATATTTCTATTGTACCTATGTTTGAAATTTTAATTATAAACGTTCTTAAAAGTCTAAACTATCCCATTTTAGTAGTTATAATTCATATAACTATTAAGTATTATATTATTAAAATAAATTATACAACATATTAACATGTTTAAGATAAATACCAAATTTAGTAGTTCACGTTGAACCACGTACAATGTACCACGTAGTTGCCATGCATTTTTAAATTGTATAAAATATTAAAATAAATCTTAAATATTGATGTATTTTAACATGAATTTGTACATATGTGTTTGACGATACAATAATATGATAATAATATCAAAAATACATCTTAAAGAATTTCATTTGGATGACCTAAAAATAGTTCAAGTTCCTTAAAAATACGAATTTTGTTCAAGTTCAAGTTCTGTTCTATGATATAGATACCTAGGTAAATGAATTCAGGTTAACGTTTCGTTCGAAAAATATCAACGTGATCATCGTGAACATCGTTAAAAGCGTTCATTGTTTTTCATGTTTTTTCCGAACACTGATCATATTATTGATTTTATTTTAACACAATCTTTACACTTTTAATGATATACTTATTCATAATATAAATGCGTTGAATTGCTATATTCAAAATGTAAACCTATAAAATACATATAAAAAAAAGAGGGCCTACAAATACTAGAAAATATTTTTAATCTTAAAATTTTGAAAGTTAATTTCCGCAATTATAATTACATAGATTTATAATCAAATGGAGGTTTGAGTAATAATAATAATAATAATAAGAGTACAGGTTCAGAGTGTTTTTATCACAATATTATACTATTGACCAGTACAATGAATAATTTAAGGTTGAATAGTCATCATTAGTTATGAGAGGTGTTCAATGATAACTTAGTATAGATATAAAAAGTTGTTTTATAGTTAAAGAATCATAACGTAAATGTTGAAAAATATATCTACCCACTAAAATAACGCTAAAAGGGTACCTATTATATTGGTCACCTGCTTCTTCAACCACACCACACTATACACTATGTACCATACCTAAAATCGTCTATTATTGTATCATCATGTAACATATATTTTATTATTTTGTTGATTATAAAAATAGTACCTTTATCCAAGTGATAAATCAAATTAAAAAAACAAATCTTTAAAGCACTTGTTAAATGTGATTTTAAAATACTTTTATTGAAATTGATTTATTTAGGTAGGTAAGTACTTATACTTACTAACATTTTGTAAATCGATAAAATGAAAAGACTTTCATTGGTTTTTTGTTAATAAATTAAAGATTTTGACATTTCAAAGGGTGAAATGTTCAGATAAACATATAGCACTACCTATATTATAAAATCTCGTAAACGCATTTAATTATTATGAATGCGTTTATTATTAATGGTAATGGTAGTGATTATCTGACATATTCTAACATATTATTGTACATCGACAATATTGTAATATGTACTACAGAATTATTTTGACTCAGGTTTTATTTTGTAATAATAATATACGACTTGAAGAATGAACCGGATTTCTACCGCAATTAGACCCACTAAAAATTAATAATATTGTTTCGCTTGAATAATTACCTAATTAACATCCATCGATATTATAATAATGTTATAACGTTTGATTTCTCAGAACATTAAACATCAACGCAAGAGGAATCGTTCGCATAAGTCAGGCTGTAGCACAGAACATGAAGGACGCTGGTATTAAAGGATCCATCGTTAACGTGTCCTCAACAATTTCAGAAGTATGTTTAAACCAACAACAATTTTTTGTTTAATATTATTGTTATAACATTATAATAACGAATAATATTAGTGCAATATATTTCATGCTGTCTGAGTATATTGTAATATTATTATTATAGGTCAAAACAGTATATCGATGATGGCTTATAGCTGTATAGTGCACGGACTATAATGCAATAAATTGTATATTTTTAATTTTTTAATTTTCGGTAGTAATCTCTATACCTAAATCATATTAGTTTGATACTATTATGAAAACATTTTTTTTTCATACATAACTACCTAGACACTAAATTGTAATTGCAATAAAGATAGGTTTATTAATAGTAAATATCTAACTATAAGTTGTTTAATTTACTTTAAATTATTTTAATATCTCATTATTTTATAAACTAATAACTATCAATTAAAAATGATGCATTATATTAGCAATTAAGATTTTTTTTTCTCATATTTGTCACTTATTTTCACGATTTTTATTGAGTAATATTAAATCTATGCCATATTTTGATACTTTTTAGTGCATAAAATTCCGGTATTTAATACAGTAATAGATACCCCCGTCAATATTGTTACCGTGAGTCACATTAAGCCCATAAATAATTATTACATGTATTGTTGACTGTTGTTACTATCATAATATTAACCCCATTAAACTATTACAACTAATAACCTATTATCTTAGCACTTATATGATATCGATAATACAAATTAACCATAGTGAACTTAATGGTTATTGTTGTCTTTTAACAATCAAAAATTTAATAGCTAATACTATATTAATATTATGCAGTTACAACAGCTGCTATTCAATATTTTTGTTCGTTATTAAAATATAATATTATTAATATATTATTATTTATTATTATTAAACTTTTAATTTGTGAAGTTCACGAATCTCAACAATAAATCATTTCTATGACCTTATACCTAATACCTATATTAATGGTAAATTAATCATATAAAAACATAAAACTACATATATTTTAAATACCTATTTTCAAATGAATAGAATTGAAAAAACTGTAGGTTTTAAAATATTAACAGTTTTTTTAATTAAACAATATTTTTAAAATTAGCCAAATGTATCTAAGAGTGCTTAAAATTACACACTAAAGAAATTATAAAAACTTATATTATCAATTATTTCTCAAAAGTTACTCAAAAAAGTTTGATTTAAAAATATCACAATTTGATTGTATTGTATGTATAAGCCGCTGTGCACATACATAAACATAATATAATATATTAGGTATGCATTAAATTTAAACGTTATGTTTTAATCTTAAAACGATTTATTAGTTTTGTGAATTATTTTATTCATCTTAAAAACCCAAAAATTACAATTATTAATCACATTATCATTTTAGAGAGCTATTCCTGACCACACATCGTATTGTGCATCAAAAGGCGCAGTCAATCAAGTGACAAGAGTTATGAGTATTGAGCTGGGACCATTGGGTATCCGTACCAACAACGTCAACCCGACTGTGGTTATGACAAAAATGGGTGCTAAAGCATGGTCTGACCCAGTGAAATCGAACCCAATTTTAAGTAGAATACCAATTGGACGATTTGCTGGTAAATATTTAATTATACCTAACACATATCTACCTATATTTCATCGAACCACTATTGTATTTTGAGCAGTTGTTAGTTTTAAACTACCAATTACTTCTTATATTTCTTGTTCTTCTTGTTTTTCCTTCCTCATATAGAAAGTCCATCCACACAATCTTTGTCAATGTTACCAACTGTCATTCCTTTTTCCGCCAATTATAAATTATTGAATTTTAAAGTTTAGGAACCCTTACGTAAAGATTTAATAATTGCACACTATAGAGTTAAAAAATAATAATATTTTTTCCAGTTATTACTTATTATATATTAGTAATGATATTAGTGTACCCGGTACCGACAAAATACCGTAATATTTCTAACAAATCGAACCAACTATTGCAGCATGATATCAGATGACAGATTAGATAATATTATCTATATCTATGAAATAATATTT
>WHPZ01565387.1:0-30362 GCA_016617965.1 Macrosiphum rosae
TATTATTGTATTAATTTGTTTATTATTATTATTATTTTTAACTTATATTTGGTGTTAATATGACTGGATTGTCTGTCATAAATTGGAAGCGTGCATATACCCATAAGACTATTTTTTTTAAAGGTATACGCATAAATCCAAAAATAGGGATCCGGGTATACGACGTATACCTGCGTATACCCTCCAATACACCACTGCATAAATGTCTCATGATTGAGAATGTGAATTTATAAGTAGATATTATGAATATTAAACGTCAGCTAAAAATGTAACGGGTCGGTTCACGCATGTCCAAGTCGAGCATATCCGCCAGAGACTTGTCGCTTATAATTATGGTTCTACAATTTCATGACATTTATTTTTTTGAAATATTTCATTTTGATGAAAATTCAATGTTATTTTTAAACTTTAGTAGGAAGTGTTAAGCATTTATTTATTGATAGCAAGTATTTTTTTAAAAGGGCCACTAAATTGTATTTTTTTGAGCCATTTTTCTTGTTTTCTAGAGCATTTAAATCCGCATCCTAGAATAATAGATATTGGACTAATTGGTCGTTGTGACATAGAGATAAATTTCAGTCTTGTCTAGTTTAATACCAAAATTATATATAGTTCAAAATTAAAATTTTTTATATTTCGTAGTGCTATGTTTATATTTCAATGAAGTCAATTTTTTTAAACACGATACCAGAAATAGGTAAAAAATAACTTTTAAAATTCAAAAAGGCATTATAAACGTCAAAAATCAAGCAAAAAAATGTTGTGGTTACAAGATGGAGGAGATACTTGAAACATATTTGTAGCTTTCGAAGCACATTTAATACATTCCAAAAAAAAAGATGCAAATGCATTGCAATTCGAGTCTTACTTATTTTAAGTATTAAAAATATTATTTTAAGTCTGACATATTTTTACCACATTTAATAAATATTAAAAATATTTACGAAGTCATTTTGTATTTACAAGCTTACTTATAATAGTATATTTTACTCATTTATTTATTTATTTTCATCAACTTAGCATGATAATTTACAATGAGAAAATTCAAATTACATAATATAGCACAAATAATTTCATAACATGATATACAGGGCTCGTGAGTTCATGCATTTGCATATCAATCTTGCTAAGTCGTATTTAATGCTAGGTGACATATAAATCCTTTCAAGGTACTGTGGTTAAGTATGTGAAATTTTATGTTGCATATTTTTGCATATTTAGAGGCTTTTTAACTATTTGGCATATTTATGCGTTTTTCTATTTTATCGTGCATTTTTTTACCGAAATTTGATCAAAATGCAATAATTTATATTTTTAAGTATAAAATATATGGGAGTTTTCGCAACATCAAATTATTAAAAATAAAACGTATAGAGTTATATATATCATTGATAAATTATATTAACCAGTAAAAATAATAGTACGAATATGGTACCTACTCTCTGTGAGAATAATATGCTTGTGGTGAGAGTAAGAAGTTTATTATTAATAAAACCAACACTTCTTATTTTTTTATAAAATCTCAAAGTTAAGATTAAATGCTGACGATCACAATAATATAATCAATGTAGTATCATAATATTATATGAAACGTCGTAAATAAAGACAGGATTTATAATATTTTCTTAAGACATCTAAAATATGATGCTCATATATTGTCTAAAAAACCTTTTATTTGTTAGATACCTAGAGGAAGACTCATTGCAGGGAGCATTGGACTTGGATTTTCAAAATTATTTTTCTAAATCTTATATTACAAGTTTGAATTTAATCCATTTTTACATCTTTTTAATTTTTGTATTAATTAAAAAAAAAAATTATGGAAATCGGACCAATCTAAGTGTGTTTTGATCGTTCTAATACACCCTATAAACCCCCCCCCCCCTAAATAGGTATCGAGTAGTAGATTAGTGGAAAAGTATTATAATTGAGGTGGCAACTAAACTATAAAATTTAATTTTCAAATTTTATAGAATTGCGGAAAATTTGAAAAATTGCAACTAGGACCCTTAACTGGTATTTTTGTTTTGTTAATTTCAAAAGCTTAACAAATGCACAATTGCAAATGTCCAAAACAAAATATTTGGACATTTGGATATTTGATAAACAATAAACACTTCGTTGATCTTATCAGTGTGAAACAACTGACATCATTGCCGGTTATCTAGGTATAGGTAGGTATTATATATTATGTTTATTGAACGACACGGTGACTTATGATAGCTGCGTGTTTTATTTTTATAAAAATGATAATTTAAATGTAAATTTTCAACGAAAAACAAACTTCCGGAAACAGTAATTTTAAAACTAATAATACATTTATATTTTTTTCTCACAATTTACAAAATATTCCAAAATATGATAATTATGCAAAAAAATACTTTTTCCTACGAACTCAGAATCTAACGAATCGTAAACATATTGTTTTACTCAAATAAGACCGCATTGACTCAGTAACGATATTATGTAAAAACATCAAATATTATAAATACGGTTTTTAGTCATAAACGAGACGCATCGAATAATTGCATATTATTATAATGTATAGTTTTTTAATAATTCCATATTAAAAAGTTTCCATCGTTTTAATATTGTTTGGCAGCATGTTGAATAATTTAGTTCATCTATTAATGTAAACAGTTTTCATTAAATTAGTTTTTGGTTTGACGCATTTAAGATTTCTATAACTCTCCTCGGGTTTCGTGTTATATTAAAATATGATTCATAGTATTATTATATTGTTACTGACAATTGATCACATATTATATAGGTATAATTATTCATTTACCGGTAATGTTCTTTAAATAAAGTTTCAGCTTTTTTTACTATTCGAAAAGTAGTTTCTCATCACTACTCTAATTTATTAGAATTCAATATTGTATTATCATTAATGGTTCAAAAGAATTTTCATATTTTATATAATAATAGCACAAGTGAGTATCAATATAGATCGAACTAAAGCCAAGTATAATATCACTCTTAAATTATATCCAATATCTAGAACAGCGTTTCTGAAACATTTTATATTTTTTAGCTTTTTTTTATTTAGCTTTCAACAATAAGTATTGTTACAGCTCGACAATAAGAACTCTTACTTTGTTTCGATAGTCATTTTAAGCGTCAGTTTATGTAAGGATTATTTGCAATAAATTTCACGAATTAATAATGTGTATGCTGGTATTTAATCCAACAAAATTTTACAATGAAAATTAAAGTAATAACAATGTGTACGCTGCATTTAATTTTAAAAATATATTTTATATGACACACAAACAGGACTTCTGCATTTTAATTATAATAATGAGAGTTTTGAGGGGGGAACCCTGACCACAGCTCAAGAAACGCTGATCTAGAATATTCTCGAGTTATTTAAAAATTTAAAAGCAATTCCTGATTCTTGCTCTTATTAAACGTATGTGCTCAGTCCATTTTACTTGTTCGTCGAATACTGCACATATAAATATTACACCTCGGATACTCGAGTAAAATATAGGTACTAATACGATTTGAGTGACGTAATATTGTCTTATTCATTTCCTATTAATAGTGTGTGCTTTAATTGGTATCCATTCTGGTTCATTAATTGTTGACACACGAGAAAGGAATACCTATATTAAACTGACTTGCTTTTATTTAACATCGAAATACCATTTGAAAACCTGCATTTCCTCACTACTGATGGACCAATATTAGTATTCGTCTCGATGATAATATTATATTATATAGGTCAACGATATTCGTCAAAGTTGAATATTTTTTTATAAACGTGTTAATTATTTTTCAGCGAGTGGTATAAAGATAAAATTGTGGAGGAAATCACAGTTATTTACAAATACCTAGGTATATAATATAGGTGCACAGCACAAAATATACATTAAACAAACTACAAAATTATAAAATATGTAATTCGTGGTGGGATAAGTGAATAGTATGGTGTTGGGGGGGAAAAAGAAATTTGCGTCTATTTCTGATTTGGTGGAAAAGCGATTCAATTTATTACCGTTGAAATTAATTTACTCAAAAAAAAAATGTATATTTTAAAAAGTTTTGAAAAATAAAGTGCTTGACTTTAATCAGCGCTTTCACCATCAAAAGTTTGATTAACGATTATATTAAAAAACAGGCTATTTTGAATTTTATAATAATTTTTTTCGGTATTAAGGGTGCAGGGTTTCCACCATTTTCAGCAAATCTATAAAATATTAAATTTATATTTTAGTTGCTACCTTCTTTATGATACTTTTCCTATTTCCTTTTCCTTTTGTCTATTCAGGAGGGGGGGGGGGTAATATATACGGTGTATTATATTATCAACGAAAATTATTTCAAAGGGAAATCTCTCAAACCTCAACCATGTATCAAGTTTTGATTTTATTTAATGTTATTTGATGATAAATTTTTTTTTCGGTCGTATTGAAGCCCAATCGTTTTAATACAACACGCTCATATGACCTCCACCTCCCTCGTACATCCAGGGGCCCCACAAGGGGGTGGAGCTCTTGGACCTGGAGTACATGGGCCCATTGAAATGTATTTGTAATTTTTGAAATGTTGATAGGAATACTTATTTTATAGTAATTTTTTAAGCTACTGATTATGATTTATCATATTATCATCTAGTATTCATAATCAATACTATATGGGTCAACCATTTATCGCCTAGAAATGGTGTGGGACGCCCACATCGTTTTTAATGAGTTGCATTTTTTTTGGAAGTTATATGTATAATGCCTTCGAAAACATTTAGTACGGGGGCACTAAATTTGAAGTTGAGGGGCGGGGGAGCTGCGACACCTATATGATGTCATACATGTGTTCGTAAATAAACTGTAATAATAATAAATAAACACATAAAA
Source organism: Macrosiphum rosae (assembly GCA_016617965.1). Taxonomy (NCBI): domain Eukaryota; kingdom Metazoa; phylum Arthropoda; class Insecta; order Hemiptera; family Aphididae; genus Macrosiphum; species Macrosiphum rosae. The sequence continues at coordinate 4,857 of WHPZ01565387.1, forward strand.
ATATTGTCGCGACGACGCAACGCCAATGAGAAGTTCAATTTGTTTTGTATATTATATACTATCGTGGAGTTCGTCGCGATAGATTGGCGAAATGGTTTTTTTCTCATATCATATATTTCACCACGTCCCTCCGATCACCGCCTCCTCGGGATTTCGACGATTCGGATATTAAACGCCACTGTACGAAAATTGTCCGTCGTAAAAATAAACGGTTTAACGAGGAATCTGCGCCGCAGCAGTAACGACCGTCTGTCTGTTTGCATCGCTGTTATTATATTATATATTATATGGGAAGAATGAACTCCTCGCGAGTTGACTCGGTCCGTTCCAATTTATTTCAGTATAACGTACAGGGCGATTCGCAGAGCGCGATCACCCCTATTTTTTCATTCCTCTGTTCAACACAGATTCTGATTTTTTTCCCCTTTATTTGTTCATTGAAACGACCTCGAGGTCTTCGCCAATGCTCATCGCAAGAGGGTAGTAGGGAGATCATGAAGTGATCTATTTATCAATGTGTACATGCATGATATTTGCATGTCGTATATATTGCAGACAGTTATCGATTTAATACAATATATGTATAATATGCAATATTTAACGGGTGAGAAATAATTTTAGTAATTTATATATTAAGATAGGTCAGGTCTGGCAGGCGAGATGTGCTGAGGTGACACAAAATATATTATATGAGACCCGTAGTTGTCGTCGAGTATGTCGATATACTACGATTGAACGAGAGAAGAGTGTTTTTTTTTACATTTTTTTTTTATTGTACGTTTTTTTAATGATTAAAAGTGACCTGTAAAAATTATATGTTTTGTTTGGGTAGCCACACTATTCTACGTACTCCTTGAATCTGATCTGCAATCGGTTAATTTCTGATCGTTGACGATTAAAGGTTGAAACGGTGAAGGTAGTCCTACGTTAATTGCATTATTTCAATCTGATATGTAACCGGTTAATTTATGGTATTTTGGTTAGGTTAGGTTAGTGTCTATAGAGGTATATCACCGACATATTATAGGTGTTGGGATATTTTAATCCTCTCGGTTTACTTATTTTTCCGTTTTGTGAATAATTTGATCCTTTAAAAAAAATTAATAGTCGAAAAATCCTATATTACAGCGGAGGTCGGTGGCATGCTCAGGAGTATTCAATGGAGGAAAGGGGATGAAAAAAAATAAGTAATATGAAAGTATTCAAAACACTAAATAAGTTTAAATTATAATACTATACAATAATATGCTAACACCTTTTAAGTCTTAAGTATTTAGTCGCCACTCGTTATCAGTTGGCCTTGTGTACATATACATAGTGGTTAAAACGTAAGTCCCATAAGCGAGTGTAAAATATTGTCCGTTCAATTTAATAACAAAAACAAGTTGGTAAATACTTAATAGTAAAATTTTTTACATTTAATTGAATTGTCTTATTTTTACTTTTTAGGAGCACTCGTTTACATTTTTAAATTTGATCATATACATTTTTTGGTTTGTATAAATAATAAAATAATATCCTATATTACAGTAGAGGTCAGAGGCATACTCAGGAATATTCAATGGAAGAATGGGGGTTGAAAAAAATAATATATTTCATGTTGTGCTCAATTGATTTATATATTTTATTGATAAATCTATAGTAGGACTAAGTACGTAAATAAGCGTAACTATAGGGTTTACAATTCTGTGGGGGATACAGCCTACCTGGCAATACTATCTATTTCAAATAACCCAATAGGCTCATAATATTATCTTAATCAATAGGGACATTTTTTTTTGGGTGGGTGGTACTAAATCGTAGTCAGTGGGCTGAGCACCCCTTACTCTCACTAAGTAGTTGGTAGTTTTTCATGATAAGAGGAGTACTATTAACTATTAAGACAGACATAAACCTTATTTTAATATAACATAAATACAAAATACATATAATCAATCATAGTACCTATTATAAGTATATTGTTAACACATCATAAAATACTGAATTATTATTTTTTTATTTAATTTAATATTAAATATTATATTATTTACTTTGTATCATTCATCTGATTTTTATTTCACTGAAATTTGAAAATTCATATTTATTTTTATTCAACTTTATTTTTATTTGATACACAACTTACATAATATTATAGTAGGTATTATAGTAGGTTGATTACTGTACAAATCTTAAATTGCACGTTTTTTTTACATTTATTAGAATATATACAATCTGTAATAATAGTTACAATAAGCATATGAGCTTTATTACAATAAAATTGGCTTTGAAAGCGTGAGTTGAGTAGTTGCCCAGCAGTAATACTCGAAGTGAAATTTATTAGTAGTAGTTGAAAAAATTAATTGATACAAACACCAATTAATAAAAAATTGATAAAAAAAAGGGTGATAAGAAATTGATAAAAAATGACTATTAAAAACTGTAATGTAGTTAATTAAGTTTCACACAAGTAATGAAAGGTTAGAATGATAGATCGACAAACATCAGAGCTCTTTGAAAAATAAATCTATAGTAAATATAAATTTTAGACGTTCAGTAATTATTAGAAATATGAATAACTTCATTGAAAGAATACCGTTCACCACTACTCGATAAATGTACTGATATTCAAATTGTACTCTAAACTTGTTGTTTTTATATAGACCCGGAACTATAAGTAGATAAAAAGTTAATCTGTCCAAACGACCTATAAGCACAACACAGTTATTGTGGCTAATAAAAAAAAAAAAAAAAAAAAAAACAGAATTACTACTGTACATTTACATTAATTTAGGTATATCTAATTAATTAGACCAGGTCACCTGAAAATAATATGATCACGTGATATTACGTCCCATCATAATAATACTTATCAAACAGATTATAAAATACAAGCAAACTTTTTATGATTATATAATATGTAAAAATTAATGGAAACTAAAAATGAACTTAGGTAATCTTATCGATCGACCTCTGCTCACAATAGACTGTGGAAAACCCAAAACAAAATTACAACACTGCATTTATTTAATTTTTTTTACCTAATTATCTGACAAGAATACGTGAAACAATGGTCGTGTCACACACTCGTGACTCTCACGCTCTTATTAGATTGTATATAAACAGTTAGCATTTTTAGTAGACTTACCAATGCTATAATTTGTGATGCTGTGATTATTTCGTAATTTAAAAAAAAAGCAATATGTGGATTCTATGAAGCTGACGACGTAAAATGTTTATAATTTATTGATTCGTTATATATATATATCAACAAAAACCCTTCGTAAAATACGTGTAAAAATAGCTAAATAAAAAAAATATAAGATCTTTAAGCGCCAAAAGATGTGATATCATGAATAAATGCTAAGTAAATTGAATTTAAGTAAACTTATTGTATTTCAATAATTGATTTACTCGGCGAGGAATTATTGCTTAAAAGAAACAAAGTATGATGAACAAAATAATTGAATGGCGAAGGACCATTGAAATATCACTTATTATTATTATTATTAATATTTATATACTATCTAAATAATTCCTCGCCGCCAAGTAAATATATTATTGAAATACAATAAGTTTACTTAATTTCAATATACTTAGCATTTATTCATGATATATCACATCTTTATGGTGCTTAAAACTCTTAAATTTTTTTCGATTCTGAGTGGAACGATGAATGTATTGATTTAACAATGATGTGTGTTTTTTATTTATTTATTTTTGTGTTTTTCATCACCTTTTAGGACAGTAAAAGTGCTTGGATTTTCTTCACTCGATTTCTCATGTAGCGTTTTCTTATTTTGTTGTAATTAAAAAACAAATGACTGTAGATACTTGAAAATTTTACTGAATGTTTAAATTAGCATTTTCTATAGTCCATATAATTATGAAAATAATTTGACTCTTTTTGAGCTGTTTACGGACATTGTAAATTTTCAATTTTTTTAGTTTTTTTTCCATAAATATCAATTAAATTGTATTTGTTGGGTAAAAATGGATGAACATTTAATGCAAGTCTCCTGATGTATTGTTACAATAACAATTGTAAAATATTAAAAATACATAGGCACACATTTATTTTATAAGTATTTGAAGTTCGAATTTTGACAAAATGTATCAAATTTAAAATTGAACAATTATTCTGTAGTTAAACATTTATAAAATGTTCAACTTTTATATCTAAGGATTGAAAATTTAAAACAAGATTTCACGTAGGTAAGTAGTTAATTCTGTTACCAATAAAATTAAAAAATACAGAAGCCCAGTTCATTTTTATAGTCATTGTAAGTTCAAATTTGGACGAAATTACATAATGAAAAACCTAGAATAACTATTTTAGCTATTTTGTTGTGATTGTATAAGCATTTGAAACTTCTAAAGTATATACCTACTATTATATATCTATGATTGTATCACGGTTTGTTGTTGATGTATAACGAGGTTATAAGTACCTAATGGATATTGTGATATGATTAATTTGGAATTTATTATAGCCTATATAGGTACCTATTATAGGTCAATTTTTTTTAATACTATAGATAAATATATAATATGTCTTATACCTAGACTTACATATCGTCTCATTGAATTCAAATGTAATACCATCCATTATACAGTGACCCCCTTGTAACCTGCTGTACAGCAGAGCTACATCCACTTGCCCACCTTTTTTAAAAATATATTTATAAAAAAATAAAGAAATATTTGGTCGGGACATCTAGAAAGTAGAAATATTTAGTAAGAACTAATAAAACGAAATGAATATACAAAATATTAAAATAAGCTTTCCAAGGAAAATCCTGGTTACAGGCCAGCTTATGAGCCGATACCAGCAAACAGGTTTCCACCAAAGCAATTACTATATATAGGTATACTCACAAAAGCTGTAACTCTCGTCCTTTATGTTACGATTATAGTACCTATGTATAAAAGTTTCAAAACAGCGTATTGTAAGTTTTAATAAAGCAATAAATATCGTTAATAAATTATATTATAAAAATAAATAATAAATTGGGGCTGGGATTTTTGGCTTAAAAAACCCCTCAAAATGCCCTAATAAAAATTATTTTATGCCCTAAAAATTCCGAGTAACGGACTAAAATAATACACTACATTTTTTTATTTTAAAAATTTCAATGTAAATTCTAATTTAAATTTGGTCTAAATGCGATAATATACATTTAAAAAATTGGTACCGATAGCACTGATCGTTTTGGACTTGTTATATAAAAGCAATCATTTCCATAAATAGTTATAGTTAGTTAAATTGACCTACTTACAAATCATGTAAAATTATGGGACATTCTTAAAATAAAATTTCAAATTCAAATTTTGTTTTCAAAACCATCAAAACTGCTCAAAAGATACTAAAATGCACTAAAAAAATGAAAAAAAATGACCTCAGAATTGAGGGGCGACAATCCAAAACGTACTATTGGCATTTTTTACGAAGTTGAGTTGTACACGAAATCATATTATAAAAATAGAGGGAAAACGATTGGTGTGATAAAAAAAAATAAAAAATGATTATTTTCGGTATAAATCACTATTCCAATAATAGCAATTAGACTAAAATGTACTATTTCCAGCGATTAAATCTTACAATTTATACATTCTCCAAAACGTACTACTGGCTATGTTAAATCATAGATATCATTATAAAAGTTATAGCAAAATTAACTATATTGGCTATATTTTTTCTAAAAGGTACCTACTATTTCCACTGTACATCAAAACGCACTAATTCCCATGTTAATATACTGCCAACAAGGTTTCATTAAGCCAAAACGTACTATTTCCTAATTTTATACTTGGCAATATTTAATATTTCATTTAAGTAAGTAGTGTTAATTAAATAATATTCAAAAGTTAGGGGGAAATTATCAACAATTAAAATGACATAATTTTAATTATTATCAATAAAAAAATATTTTTCTCATATATTTATTGATGGTAGCAAATCGTTTTTGAACTTGGTTATCACTACCTACTATAGTGTATAAATAACGGATTGAGAAAGAACTTAATAAGAAAGAAACAATTATTTCGCCACGAGAATACTATATAGTTTTTGAAAAGTATCCAACAGTAAACATTTATAACAACAATTTTGATTACAAAACTTCTATTAAAACTATAGTGAAAAGTAAAAATGATTTCAAATCAACACAACAAAAAGTATTTACTTATATTACAGTGGGAATATCTAAAACATAAGGAGGACTTCTAGATAAAATAGAAGTTGTTAAAAGAAATGGCAAGCTTTTATCAATGACTGATAATCTTATACAGCTTTTAAAAACAAATCACATCAAATTATCGAAACAGAAAGACGTGAAAAATCTCATGAGATTTTTTGAAGTGCCTCAACATGCAAAACAGTTTTATGAAGATATATTTCAGAACAGTGGCAATGGTGAAGGTCCTCATGAAAATATTGCCTTGTATGAACCAGACGATGACTAATGGATTGATTTGTTATTTTTTTTTAATGATAGTATTATATTTAAATACAATAAAAAGAGAACAGTGAAATAATTATTTTGTATAAGTTTTAATTAAAATTTTTTAACATTTTACTCCATTTATATTTTATTATTTTTACTAAGAAAATTTGCGATCATACATCATATCCTCATAATAAAAGTACTCTTTTGTGTAACAATGTAACATAAAATGTAACCTATTACCTATAGTAAATAAATATTTCTAATAACCTTATACTTATAAAATTAATACTATAACAAGTAAAATTTTGATCAAATTAAATGAGTTTTCATAAATTAAAAAATAATTTTTGGTAATAGTACGTTTTGGAAAAAATTACCATTATTTTTCCAAAATGAACTATGTTGATTAATTTATTCAAAGTGTACTATTGGTAGGAAATAGTATACGTTTTGACGTAAGTTTATCTTTAGTATAGTTGATTTATTGGGTTTATAAGAATTTTAAAAATTGGTTTACTCCATAGGCAACCATAAAATATTTTACTGAATTTATTGACGGTTCATTATTAAATGTACGACATTCTAGAGCTTCAAACCACGAAATTGGCCATGTTGAAAAATATGAAAAATGCCAATAGTACGTTTTGGATCTCAATTTAAAACCACCAACAAATGCAAAAAAATGAAAACTTTTTATTCTGGTTCATAAATACATTAAACGTGCATGTAATAAAACGAGCGTCGCGTACCTAAATTATTCTGAAAAACAATGCAAAGTGCATCGTAATTCCAGCCTTTAATGAAGCGATAAAAATGACTTATTACCGAAGTCGTGATGGGTCGAATACAACATATTACGGAAAATGGGTAAAAAATTTTTAAAAAGTAAACAATACATATAGCTAGGTGGTTGTTTTTTTTTTTGGTATATCATTAATTATTAAGTATGCAACATAAAATTGTCTTAATAAATTAAAATAAAATAAAACATGTGTGTAGTTTTATAATTTAAAGGGTTCGTGCAACAACCATTACACTCCATTTTATGAGTTTTTTAAGTTTTAAAAATAAATGAAATTTATTACAACAATTTTATTTATACCATTAATTGATTAAATTTATTAATTTTACCGTATAGAATAAATGTATAAAAAAAAGTGGGCAAGTGGGTGTGGCAAGTGAGAGTTTTATTAAATTTTCAAGCTGTTTTACCCGACAAATAAAATTGTATTGACATTCATGAAAAAAAACTAAAAAAGTTGGAAACTGAAAATGTCAGCTTAAACGGCTCAAAATAAGTCAAAATATTTTGAAATTTCATCGTGTATGGAAAATGCTAATATAAACATTCAGTCAAAATTACATGTATCTTTAGAATTACTCCAAAAACTAGAATTGATTTTATTGAAAATCGATTTTGCCTAAAAATTCCCGTTTTTCCTTAATTTTTCTTTTGTTTTTCATGGCGCTTTTGAAAATTTTTACTTTTGACCACCGGAAGTACCAACTGAATTCACTTTCCTATCAGAAAAGATACTGTTGAAGAAAATCAATACACATTTTCTGTCATTATAAAGGTGATGACAGGCCCAAAAAAAAATTTTAAAAAAACACACATCATTGTAAAATCAATACATTCATCGCTCAGCTCAGAATCTAAAATTACATTTGAATTGTTTCCAATTGATTCCTTACATTAATTTAAAAGTTCACCGGTCATTGCTCTAATATCTCATGTTAAATGTTCAAACATTAATTGACAAGTAAATAAGAAAAACTGATTTGAATCTACAGTGTTGAATAATTTTATATTTAAAAAACACCCAGAAACCATACATTTCCAATAATTTTTAAACGTTACACTATAAAAAGGGTATATTAATATTATGATGGTTAAAGATAACGATTACAGGTTGAATAATGTAAGTAAAAAATATGTTTCTTTGAGTAAACAACATAATAATACTATATGGTTATAAAAACCGGTTTATTTTTTCGTACATTAAAAGTTTTACTCCATAACGATGCAGTTTGTCGAAAACTTATGACTATACGCATATTACAATATTTTTAATTAGTGAAACTCGAGTTTTTTTTTTGTAATAATATTTTTATTTATTTTTCGTCGTCGTGAACTCGAGCATTCATAGTTTATGATTTTCCTCCTAAAACGCTGCGCATAACACCATTACCGTTTTTTAAAACAACGAAATATAATGGTAAACAAACAGTTTCACGCACGGCATGGCAATAATACTGTCCTTTGATGTCTTGCAGTCTGTTGTCGGAGATAAAATATAAAAACATTTTTTAAAATATTTGCTCGTTTGATCGAAATAACAGTTTAAAAAACAAAAACGCTTCGGTGGAATAGGTATACCTGCTGCAGCAGCGAGAGAAAAACGAATTTTCGTGCATTTTACAATAATATGCGTTCACAGACTCGAATCACAGCTGATAATGTCACGGCGTAAAAAACGAAGCTAATTATTATTGTTATCACCACGTCCGTCCGATATGGTCTTAATTGCCAGACGAATATTTCCGACCTACCTACTTACGTACAGGGCCGTTCCATTTTCCTCCAAAAGCGAGATACCGTTTTCTCTCACACAAAAAAAAAATTTTCTTTTCCATTTCCCCCCAGATTATTTTCGACTAAAATCATGTCTGTTTTCCTCCGATATTTTAGCCAGTGTTGTATAGTACGGAGGAGTCACTCGAAAAACTCCATAAATCGAGAAACCTGAGAAAACCTCTGTAATAAATCAGAAGAAAACACATGTATTCCGGTCCCCTCGATAATTCGAAATGTCTGTCGGCGGGACACACACTCTACAATTCGATTTTTTTCCACGAACCTCTATAATTCGAATTTCCTCAAACGCGATTATATGTAAGTTCATAATATGTACCTATGTACATATAAAGATTATGTACGATATTAAGGTTTAAAAATTTCATTTCCATGAAAAATAAAAAAAATATTTATTATATCTAAAAATGTACAGTCGTCAAATTCCAAGTGAACATTTTTAAAAGTTTGTTTGTTGTATGAAACTATAGAAAATATGTAAAACGTATTTACATATAATTTTTAAGTTGTTTTCTACAAATCTATAAATTATAATACAACGAGTTTAAAAATTGCCTTTTAACTCTGTTATAAACTCATAAACCGACTGGGTAACATCATAACATAATATTGTTGAGAGCCATGGCTCTGCGAATACACATTATAATTATAATATTTTGTTATATTCACAATGTTTAGACATAAACCTATTTCAATAGCAGTGAATCGTGACATTTTACAATATACAGAAATACCAAATATGATCTAAGTATTAAATAAAAGAGTCCAGTCAGTCAGTCCAGATCACCTTCACAATATAATCACATCGCTCAGTAACATACATGCATACACGACTTTTGTCCACTTAATAATTACTGAAAATCCACTATTATTTCATTCACTGGTTGAAATATTGACTTCAACTTTATTTTAAACCATTATCTTTTGGATCACTGATGGTCCGCATACAACAATATTTTAAAACTCGTATAAAAAATGTTTTTACTCTGAAAATAATGCTAGGAATATTTTTCAGCACTACATATAAAATATACAAATATCGAATAAATCAACAAAAATAATATGTTTCTCTATATTATTTCTAAGCGTGTAATCAATATATTATTTCTAATCATCTATGACCAAATACGTTTAAAAAAAGAAAAAATATCTTTCATAATTTCAATTGAAAAATTTCAAGTGAAAATATTTCAAATTCAGAACCCTATGTACAATCTATTTGACGTACTCGTAATGAAACCAATAACGACGGTGGTTAAATATTATCGTAGCTTATAAATGTCATCGTCCCTTACCTACCTATAATCTAAACTTTAATACCTATGTATTTATAATAAATAAATGTCAAAATAAAATATGTAATATACACATACAATTTTTCGCCTCTCTTTAATTCGAATTGATTTGTTTTCCTTCGATTATTCGAACACTCGATAAATCGAAAACCTCTATGAATCGAATTTTTAACCCTGTCCAATGAATTTCGAATTATCGAGTGACTACTGTATTACTTTCCGTATTATAAAGATAGAGTAATAAGGCTAGGATCACATTTAGCGCTTATTGGTTGATGATTACGTTCTGCAGGTGTCGGCTATCCGTATCAGCTATCGATTAAGCCTAATAAGGATATTTTTTCATTTTTCTATAGACAAATTATTTATACCAACTATTTTATTATTTGGGTGAAAAATGGTCGGTGGAGGAAAACGGTATTTCGTTTTTGGAGGAAAATGGCTACGACCCATAAAATATATGTAATATTGGACGTAGCATATTATGTATTATACATGGACAATTTTTGATGAATGGGTTAGCTCCTGTATAGATTGTGGAAAAAATTATATTTATGCAAGAACTTAGACGGTAAAAAAAATTTCGTACCTATATATGTCAATTCCTATTACAGTATATAATCGTTTTATTTATGATTATTGGAATAACCTAGGTGGAAATGTATTCAATTATTTTAACTGTTTTTTGTAGAACGAAATACAATATTATAATATTATTTTATGCGTTTAAGTGATGTCAAAGATCAGTTTAATGATCAGATGTTTTAAAACAAACATCAAAATACATTTTATGAAATATAAATTATATAAAAATGCGGATAAGTGGATGTCGCTCTGCTGTACAGTAGGTTACAAGTGGTTCACTGTATAATGGATTGTATTAAATTTGAATTCAATGATGTCAATATGTCATATTATCATTGTATACGAAAAACGATTCTGAGCTGATACGGTTTGACAGCCTGGATATTTTATATTGTTATTATATTTTATTGTAGCCTGTAAGTTGAATTGTTATTACAAATTAGGTACAACAAAATAACTAAAAATTTTATTTTTATTTTCATTCGTTTCTATGCGGTGATAAACAAAGGGTGGGAAATTAAAATCCTATTTTTAGTGGTTTTTTTTTAATTTGTCGGTGGTTTTTCCCGTGGCATTAAATAAATATTTAGAAAATTGAAAAATGACTTTTCTAAAGTACCATCTTGATCCAATTTGGTAAAAAAAAGTATAATATATTATGTTGAAATCGAAGCAATCCTTCTGTTAAACTTTTTTTATACAGGATAAAAAAAAAATTAAAAAAATAAACACCATTGTATAACCATTACTAAAAAAATGTACTGTATTTTATGTATTAAATGTAGTCGAACGTGTCCGAAAACAGTCTTAAAATGTTCTTATAAATATCGAAACGTTAATAAAAAAAAAATATACATTTTTATAGTTTATATTATTATGGTTTATATCGGTAAATGAAATATTATTTAACATAATCGTATCGAATAATCGTGTTTGTTGCGTATAACCCAAAATGTTTAAATTTACACAATTTTTCGCTATTTCAGCGTATTTTATTACTGATTTCGGTGTTTTTTGAAACAAGTGAATTACTTGAAAAAAAACATGTTAATGTCGGTGAAAATTTAGTGTACCTATATACTTACGATTGGTGTAGGAACTATAATAATATCATAATTAACAAATTTTTTTTCCTTATAAAAACTATTACATGTAGGTACCTACCAATTTTCGATCAAAATAATATTTCAATGAAATCATGAAAAATAATTTTTTTCCTTTTAAACACGTCATAGAAAACATCAATAATCGATTTACTTTTCAACCAATATTTACGAATTGTACTACCTATAATCATAGATAATAATATAAGAATGGATAGGACATGTCTATACCGGTATCATATGAGGCCGTGTACTTTTTTGGGGAAGAGAGAACATAAAGAGAGAAAAGGCTTTATTTTAAGGTTATGTCCAAAAACTGTTTACAATATATTTTGTCAATATCAAATTTCAAATTTGTATTTTGATTGTTGTGCCTGAAAATGGAAATCGGAATACTCAAATTACTCTAAACTTTGCTCACATAATTAATTTTAATTAGAATATAAAATAATATAGATCGTAAATTATTACTAATTAATCATTAATGTTATTTATTATCATATACCATTAAAAACGTATCACGAAAATTTCTAGTGATAAGTTCTTATGTCCTATCCATTCTTATACTATTATCTATGCCTATAATAATATTATAATGGTTGTAAATTAGGTATTATAGGTATATATATTTAATATTATACAAGTGATATTAAATTATCAGTTAATTTATCTCCTATCCATCAGGTTTCTACACTTAAGAAAATTATTACTGTTTGACAGGTCAGCTGCTATCTCAGCTAACGGAGGAATCCAGAATTTACCCATTTCTATACTATTCTAAAACTGTTATTTACAGCAATTATAGACTAAGTTGGTACGGATTTATGGTTTATGCTATACATATACTGTACAAGAGATGTTATTTTATATAAAATTAAGTACAACCATATACTTTTGAAAAGTTAACTCAGGGAGGCCAAATAACATTGATCATATCTTAAGAATGTCATCTCGCTGTAAGCTTATGACTGAATTTAATACACTTTTATACTTAATACACAATTTTTAGTTTTTTTTTTTTGTTTTAAATTTTATTGCAAGAAGACCCTCTCCAACACGGGCAAAATTGGGTTTACAAATTATTCAGTTAATTACATAATTATTATATAATGTTAATTACATAGTATTGTCTACTTATTCTAGTGTTTAAATCTTGGTTTGAAGTTTGGCGGCTCTGATGTTGGATATTTACTGGGTGTGGTTTTGTAGTATTTTAGGCAGGTTAAAACTTATCCTCATGGTGTGATATTTTATTTGGCATTCAGTGATAATGTGCAGTTCGATGGTGACTTGAACACCGCGCAGGACGGGCGTATCGGGAGTTATTCCTTGGCAATTGAGAAACCGTGTGAGATTTGAGTGTGTCCGACCCCGAGTCTTGTTAGGACACGACTTCAAATTTCCCAGGTACTTCGATAGGGAACGTCCAATTTTCAGTTGTACGAGTCTGATGTGATTTAGTTTAGTGGATCAGGATGTCCATTTTCGGGTGGCATCTTATAGTTGGCGTTTGTTTATTACTAGCTGTCCCGGCCGACGTTGTCCAGGCCAAATATTTGTATTTTTAATAAATATATTTGTATACAATGTATATACCATATTTCTTCTAATTATTATAATATTAATATAATGTGTAACAAATCGCAAAACCATTTAGATTGACAAAAAACAATTTATTTTTTTGAATGCCAAAAAAAAAGGTTTGAGCTACCCTTTACCTATCTACAGCCTATATGAGTTGAAAAGTCAAGCTGTATAAACCCTCCAATTTTCAAGTAACAATCTATTGAAATAACTTTCATCGACTTTTTTAAAGCCTTCCCCGTCTTAGTGAAAACCGTATTAAAATAAATAGAGTTCTTTTCGAGATGTGCTCGTACATACAAAAATGATGCAGTGTTTCTCTACTATATTATTCGCGTAATATTATACGTATAAACCCTCCTCTCGAATCACTCTATCGATTGAAAAAAACCACATCAAAATCCGTCTAGTAGTTTTAAAGTATACGGAGAGAAAAAGGGACTTTGTTTTATAATATGTTGAGATTAGAATTCGTATGTCGCCGAACGAATAGTTTGGTTTTTGGTTTTTATTTCTCTCGCACAAACGAACAATATTAACACTTCGAGAAAATACATTTCACGAAATGTCTAAATGAAACCCTACTTGCACATATTTTTACCTAATTGGTAAACGTCGCGACGTACATGAACTCACTGTTTCGCGGACAATAATAGGACCTATATGTCGTATATTATACGTGCGTTGCGCCAGCCCGGCCCATTTCGAAATTTTTGAAAATTTTTTCACCAATATTTAGCATGCAATTAGCATGAATTTGCACGACTAAAATTAGAATTTGCATGATATTGGTTTAACGGTTAAATCCAAAATTTGATGAGCCGGGCTGGCGCAACGTTGCGCTAGCCCGGCCCAATAGAAAAAATATAGATATCGAATATATAAATATACCAATATTTAGCACGCCATTCGCATGAATTCGCACGACATTTTTTTATGGGTAAAAAACCGTTTTAGTATTTTTACCGTTGCGCCAGCCCGGCCTATTATATAAATTTTGCGAATTTCGGGACTTTGACTATACCAATATTTCGCACGCCATTCGCATGAATTCGCACGACTGTCGCCAAAATTCGCACGACATTTTTTTATGGGTAAAAAACCGTTTTAGTGTTTTTTTTTTTGTTCCGCCAGCCCGGCTCATCAAATTTTGGATTTAACCGTTAAACCAATATCATGCAAATTCTAATTTTAGTCGTGCAAATTCATGCTAATTGCATGCTAAATATTTTTGAAAAAATTTTCCAAAATTTCGAAATGGGCCGGGCTGGCGCAACGCACGTGTATATTATTGTACGCGACTCAGTCGTTCGTAAATAAGTCTATACACAAAAATATAATAATAAAATATATAAAATGTGCAGCGAGCGTACTTAATATTACGACGGTATTATGACGTGATAGTGCAGCCATATAATAATTGGCGCTTTGAATGTTGTCAGTTATAGTTACAGTTGCTGCAATAGCAAAGCGCATTTTTTTTCGCCTTTTTAGTGAACCGTATTATAGCTCTCTTAGAAAGTCTCAATAATTACGCAACGATACTAACGACGACTTTTGTATGATTTTAAAAGAATCGTTTTTCCCTCTTTGGTATAATTAATCGTTTGACAAGAGACTTATGTGACTCGTGACTGTTTGACAATTTCCGTATATGAATAAAAAAAATTAAATGTCTTCACGCATTTCTTTTAGAAATATTGTGTAAGCTCGGTAAATATTTTCACCGCTTAAACGTACCAATTGTTTTTACAAGTGAATATTTTTTTTACCTATAAGATTTAACACTTGACTCCTCAAATTAAACTTCTTGACGAGGTGAATATTCATAATATTAACATATTAATAAAATGTAAAAATATATACAACTAGTGTTATGAAATATTTCATTATACGGCGGTACCCAAAATATCCAAATTGTCGTATTACACACATAGTTCCAAACTCCCAAATCGGTCAAATCTAAATTATTTCTAGATAAACATTAGCTTACCATATACCACCGTTCACTGATAATAATAAAAATAGCTACTCTCAATAACAATGAATAGTTTATAATAATGACTATAATAAGAGTATAAATCGTCACAATACAAAATATTGTTTACTGTGTGTCTGCGTATAATGTAGATAATAATTAAAATGTGGTTTGGCAAAAAACCGTTAAAATATAAAAAAAAAATGTGAAGATATAAAAATTATACATCTATATACATATATATAAATGAATTTCTGTTCGTTAGTCTCGTTAAAACTCGAGAACGGCTGGTGCGATTTGGCTCAAATTTTTTTTTAAATGTTCGTAATTGCCAGGTGAAGGTTATTAAGAAAAACAATTTTATGAAAATTCGCCGGAAAAGTAGGAAATCTGGATGTAAAAAATACAACAGTGGCGCAACAGTGTATTTATATTGGTCGCTATTGGTTAATCTATTGGCATATTTGTTGATTTGTATTATTGTTTTTTGTCAATATATATATAAATAAATGAATGTTTGTGTGTAGATTAGACCTCAGAGAAAACGACAGGCTAGGTAATTAAAAAAAATGGTTAAATTTGGTTTTTTTTTTCATTCATCTGTTATTAGTAGGGTTAGGATTTTGTATTAACTGATTATATTAATCCACCATAGGTGGAATACGACAAACTTGGTATAACTTTGATAGTTATTAGAGTTAAATCATACTGCACTTATGTACAAACATCACGGGGTCCGCGTCTACCGCAGGTAGATTGCCTACCTGATAATATACTGCTGCGAATCAGAATTTTTATTCCGGGCAACGGAAGAGTTAAGATAAATTTTGAACACCATACACTGAATATTAAACAACGAACTGAACAAACTTTGAGTCATACATAGATTTGGTACATTTAACGGCTAACGAAGTGCACGACATCAGCTAGCATTATTATAAAGGTTGAATATTAGAATAACACACTTTTAAATTTCGTACAACACAAAGTGTGTCGTACCTAGTACACACAATTTTAGAGACTGCTATATATGGTGAAATGTTTGACAAAAACGTGAAACATTGCATTTTTTTTAACAGAATGTTCAATGTTCTAAATTCTAAAGTAAGAATTCAGTAGGTATACATGTATAATATTGTATACCTACTTGTATGATTTAAACAATAAAATATTTAAACCTTTTGAATACCATTTTAAATGTATATGTAATACCAAAGGTTAGGTATACATTCAGGTACCATACAATTATGAAGGTGATTTATTATAATTATATGTTAATATAAAACTTATTTAAAAATAAAACAAAATTTATTAAAATAGTGAAATATTTCATACATTTGAAATATTTAATTTTTTTAAATTTCATGAAATTTTCAAACACTATAATATTTAACTTCCAAAAGTTCAACACGCCCACAACTAAACTGATAGAAAGTGTTATTACCACCACATTAATTGATAAATTTGATTTTTTCGACATCTAGTGTTATATCGTACCCATGAAAACGATCTATGATAGTATCACTGATTGTTGTTGAATGATACTTACCTAATGAATCAGATTTGAATATATCATCAATTCACTGACAATAGCGAGCTTATAAAGCTATACATTTATAATTATTGTTTTTATAAAAATAAAAGTCACCATAATTATACAAGTTCGTGAAATAGTGGTAGAGAGGAGTTTGGTGGAGGTGTGCGTACTAAAAATATCCAATTTTACCAATTTTACAGAATTGATGGTATACATTTTTCTCGGTAAGATACCAAAAAAAAAAAATTTGCGTAAATTATACGTTGCTACATTTTATGAGTTATTCCTCACTAGTATTTGCACTGACTGCAGAGGCAGGTCGGTCAAAGGAGCTATACCAGGAGCGGGGAACCTTTCTGTACCAGTGGGTCGAATAAAAAAGTTGGTTGGACTTTATTTGTCCTGCTTGTCGACTAATTTGATGACAATTTTTTAAACTTAAAAATTCCTTCATCCGTGGCTTGAACGATAAAAACACAATTTGAGTGTGTTACTAAAATAGCGTGTGCGTGTCATAAGTTCGCCATCTATGGGCTATACCCTACCTCCCTCATCGGCTGTGTTCATTTTAGCCGTTAATACTATTGATATAGTATATTACATTAGGTAAAGGTACTTAAAAGCTACTTAAACACAACAATTTAACAAATATTATTGAAATAATATTGTTAAAGTATTAACACTTATCAGTAGGGCCGGGAACTTGATGGATTTGCATCTTTTTTTCCAATGCTTACATACGAGGCCCGTCTTTACAGAAATTTGATTCATGGAATATAGAATTTAACGTTACAATTTTTATTTTGCATTTTTAGGGATTTCATTGCTTTACGGCCACTTTTTAGTATTTTTGGTGCGTTTTATTCATTTTTGTATTTTTTTTTTTTTACATTTATTTGCATTTTTCTTGTTGAAAGTTACATATTATTATCGTGACACATTCAGTTTCCATTAGCTTGTCGGTTATCGACGTTCATTATCTTTATCGTTTGCTGTTGCAACCTACGATTATTTAATAAACTGTAATGTAGGCCGATACTACTTTAGGCCCGGTCAATTAGCAAACATTTCCCAAAAGTCGATCGAATTATTTCAAGCTTCGAAAAAATATTTCCTCCTTTGAAGATTTAGCTCCTTTGAGAGTAAACATTTTTAACATAGCTTTGAAAGTTTGAAATGTACAATAATAATATAGTTTAACAACAAATTCATTTTTGAAACATTAGTTTTGCATTTTTCGACAGTTTGTGTTTAATTTTTTTCTGAATTTATTGCATTTTAAACTACATTCTTAGAGATTGCATTTCTTGAGGTTTTATATGTAGACACTATACACAATATGTATATACTCATAAGTTATAGTCCATTAATAATTCACAGCTCTAATATCAATAATATTGTCATTTTTATCGTCTACCCGTGGTACGCCCGTGGTACGCCCGTGGTACGCCCGTATAACACCCATGCAACACCGACATACCGATTTGATATAATATATTATACGATATTAAATGGTATATACTTTATATATATATACAATAGTACAAAGTGTCCACATTATGCATTTTAAACAACGGACCATACCAAGTGATCTACGTTTACACATAGAATACCTCTGCGACCCCCCCCCCCATTTTAACTAACTAGAACAATATATATACCTAATAACGAAACATTTGTTTTGCATTCTTATTCGACATCATTCTATGTAACTTATTAAACCTGCACATTTTTAAAGATTGCGTCTTTGGGTGCTTTAAAAACAGGGATTGGAACCTTTTGAATTTACTGGTATCGGTTCCGGTACTGGTTCTCCGAAAATAAAATAACTGTTCCAGGTTGGTTCTGGTTTAAAAAAAAAAAAATAAAGGTACCGGTTTCATATAATTTAGGTACTGAAAAGTATAATGATTTTAAATACTTATCCGGAATGATTGATTGATAGTACGAGAAATATTAGAAACTCATATGGGCATACACAGCTTATACACAAAACACCAATACCATTAAATTGTGACAAGTAAATACATTTTATTAAAAAGTTAATTTAATTGAAACTTTTTAACTCAACTATAGTTACTTTTGGCTTTTCATCAACCCAACTGTTAACTATTAATACATTTCTTTTTAATTAACGTTAAATTAACGAATGATTTTTCGTTTTAAGAAGTAAGTTGTTTTTAATTTAATCATATTTCACTAATTCGGTCTATTTCGTTTTCATGTTTCAATATTTACCGTGAATTGTTTAAAGGTAAAATCGTATATCATATTCGAATCTAACTTATATGGTTAATACTGTATAAAGCATAAACGCTATAGTGGCATAGTCTATAATTTATTTTTGGGTTGGAAAAATATTAACTTTTTTTTAACACAGTAAAAAGTGCGTATTAACTTTTAACTTTTTGTTATTATTGCATATTAACTCAACTTGACCGAGTGAAAAAAACCATCGACTTGCCCAGTCTCGCAGTTTGCTTATTCAAATAAAGGTTTGAAAATTAGTTACAATTTTATTTTCATTTTGTCCAGTCTAATAATTTCAGACGTTTATTTGAGGTATTTTAAAATGTTTGTAACTTTTCAACTTTTCTGGTAGAAAAAATGCTCTGATCATAAGCTTCGATGCTCAGTGTACATTTTTGGAAGCAAATTGGATCCAGACGGTACTATTAGGAGGTTGAAATTGAAAATGCTCAGAGCTTTTAAAAATAATTTGAGAAAAAAAATGAAAATTTATTTAAATGTTTGGTTATATACCGTCTTCACTTGGATTGTATTTGAATAATTAAATTTTTTTTTTCTATAAATGTCAATAAAAAATTATTTATCCGGTCAAAAAGCTTAAAAATATAATGTTTTTTTATTATAGCTAAAATATTAACGATACATAGGCATCACGCTTATTTTTTATAAGCATTTAAAATTCAAATTTCGTCAAAACCACAGTTAATTTGTAGTTCAAAGCTCATAAAATATTAAATGTGTATAGCTAAGGCTAGACAATTTAATACAAGGTCTTTCATACAAATAGTTCATACTTTTTACCGAGAATTACAGATAATTTATGAAAATTGGTATGTTACAAAATACAAATACAATGTTTTTTTAAAAATGAATTCATTTTGGTAAGACGTATTTGAAATTTAAGTCTTGCCTACTATAGTTGACAGTTTAACTTGATTGATATTTTTTTGAAAAAGTAATAATAATACGGGTAATGGGGGGGCTTTAGCCCTTTAGCCCCCCCCCCCCTGCGGACGCCACTGTAGGCATACAATATGGATTTATTTAATTATAGTGCTCCATAATATAACTCACGGTAATAATATCAATAATATTGTAATTTTTATCGTTTAGCCGGTACGCCTATACAACACGCAACACCATATACCTAGGTATAGGGATAGGTTTACTGATAGGTATATATAGGTATCATGGGTACCTGCCTTAAGTATTTATTACGTGTCCTCGGCCCATCGTTTTTGACACGCGCGTGATATATACTCGGCGTCACGTGCTCGTTACCGAGCAGCGGGAGAGGGTCGGAGAGTGTCGGTAATAAGATTACCAAAAAAAAAAAAAAAATCGAAAAGCAAAAAAAAAAAAGGTTAATCTCCGTGCTTCCATTAAATCGCAGTGAGCGACGCTGGTCGTGGCTGGTATATATATATATATATAGGCGAGTACCCGATATCACCGCGACGACGGTAATAACGATATTACATATTATTATTATATTATTAAATTATTATTACGAACGGCGTTTTGGTCCCGTGGCCCCGGGGCTGTCGGCACCTGGTCATAGGTAGGTACCTCATAATATCATATCGGTCGGCGGCGTTTAAACACATACCACATAGGTCCATATTATACTATTATGCTCCATCGACGGCTCGTATAACACCGCGGATACGTGTATAAACGATTTTATTTTTCCACCCACCTCCCGCGCACGTCGCCTCCGAAGCCACCGGGTGCACCGTCGAAAAATAAATAACAGGGTATGCGGGTCGCGTACGGGGATGAGTTTTAGGCACTTACTTGATGTATATTATTTTTTTTTACATATATATATATATATATATATGTATAATAATATATGCCGAGACGGTCTTTCAATAAACGAGAGTGCGGCGGCGGCGGCGGTTTTCTATGGAAAAAAATAAATAAAAATTCGGTCGCGCGCGCGACGCAGATGGTCCCGCGCACATGTCGAACGCACGCGCTCAAGTCGTAACAGTACATTATAATATTATCGCATTATAATAATACCGTATACCTATACCTGGGTACAGGTAGTCATTATATTCGCCTCGCGATTCGGTAACGAGGGCGGGTGCGTATACACCGATTTCTCGCGCGTACCATATTATAATAATAATAATAATAATAATAATAACATTATGGATATTCATATGCGTGTGCGTGTGTGTGTGTGTGTGCGAGTGCACCGTATTATACCGCGGTAACCGACACGCCTATACCCGAGTATATATGCCTATATATATATATATGCGTAAGCACGTAATAATAATATAATATTATAACGTGGTGTCGATATGCGAGACCGATACATCAAATTATACTTTATGACGACGACCTGTTGTTCACCTAATAACAATATGATATATTATCGTCGTAATTTGTACGTTCGACGTGTTATAGAATAATAACAATATATGCGATTTCGACACTTCGTGTATAAGTGGTTACCTCGAGGTAGCACTGTATAGGTATATACTTGGTAATAGGTATAGTATTATACACGCAAGGTGATTCACCGACCATGCGCTCATTTTTTTAGACTTCGAGCGGAGCGACGGATGTATAATTGATTTTACAACGATGTGTGTTTTTTAGATTTTTTTTTTAAATTTTTATGTCTGTCATCACCGTTTGAGACGGTAAAACCGCTTCGACGGTTCGATGGGAAAGCGAATCTAGTTGGTGCGCATTTTGGAGGAAAAATTTAAAATTCCCAATAGTTTTCAAAGCAAATTACCGTATAATACACGGCATTGTAGTTTATATTCACATTATCTGTACAAGATAATATTTTCAAAATTGTTTGTATTCTTCTTGAACTGTTTACGGACATTTTGTTGGCTAAAAAAGCTTGAAAATTTAATACAAGGCTCCTATTGTTACAATGACGTTTGAAAGATATTAAAAAAACCATGGTCACGCTTTTTTTTTTATAAGCATTTGAACTTAAAATCTGGGCAAAATACACAATAATCACGAAAATATGCAAATTATTTTGAGTTTGAAATTCATAAGCACTTTTCTATTTGAATATAAGATTTTAAACTGTAATTCGAGATCAATTATAAGATTGTATACTTTTATCAAAAAAACAATGACCATAAGAAAGTCAAATTAAATTTTTATGAGTGTTTGAAGTTCATATTTTTACAACATTGGTCATTGGAGGATATTCACTCGATTTCTCAAGTAGATATTTTCTTATTTTGTTTTTATTCAAAAACAAATAAATGTAGATAGGTACATGAAAATGTCACTAAATGTTTATATTATTATTTTATATACACCATAAAATGTTGACTCTTTTAGAGCTGTTTACGGTCATTGTCAGTTTTCAATTTTTTTTAATTTTTTTTTTTTTCTATAAATATCAATACAATGTTATTTGTTGGGCTAGAAAGTGTTAATAAACTTAATACAAGGCTCCTGGTATATTGTTGCAACAGCAGTTGTCACCACTTTTTTTTATAAACATTTAAATTTCGATTTTTGACAAAATTTATCAAATTTAAAATTTAGTACCTAACTATTTTGTTGTTAAAATTGTATAAAATGTATAAAATTAAATTTAAAATTTAAAACAAGGTTCCGCATAAATAGGTTATGATATTTTATAAATTCCTTTATTCACAATATAATATTGTCATCAAATGTACTTAGTACTATCATAGGCTGACTAACCGTCAGAATCGTTTTCCTTATACAATGATAATATTTCATTGAATTCAAATTTAACACCATCCATTACAATTACCCACTTTTAACCTACTGTACAGCAGAGTGACACCCACTTGTACACATTTCTGTTTAATACATCGGTTTTGAATTTTGTAATTTTTAAGCACCTACCTATATTTCTATATTACCGTGATGCTATTCCTGTCCTGTGATCGTATATAGATTTGAACACAGGTTAAAGATATCAGTAGAGGACGTCAGCACAATATTTGCAGCCATCTCTCGTGTACCGAGCTGTGAATAAGTGACCCAATAACATATTATCTAAATACCTATCTAAAACGCATAATAATGTGTACGTAATAATTATATAATATACGACGCACCGCTAAATATAAATATATTATATTGCATAATTATGTGATAAATTCACTTATGATTAACTTGGTGCTAGCGTAACATTAATAATAATAATAATATCAATGGTATCGCACATACAGTATGACGTGTGCATATCGAAAAAGCCCGGGCTGCTTTTCTGGGATAAACCCACTTGATATTTTAAAAAAACCAGGGCTGCTTTTCTGAATAAAATCAAAATTTGCTCTTATTTTTTTTTTGATTTGTGTGACGTCCGGCGTATGCAGCGCGTGTATCATTTTGTATACTTAAAGTTATAGTAGGGATCTGATATGACTACCCTACGAGATATGCTGATGGACAAGCGTTCATCGGACGAGCAATACCAGCCTCAATCTCAACAGTCACTCAAGCTGAATACTTAGTCACAACTAGCTATTACAACAGTTTAATTAAATTAATCATTTAGGACTTATTATATTTAATATATTTTTTAAATATTTTTACATAATTATTATATCGAGTATATAAATAAAATACAATTGTTACAATCATCTTCGTCAAAATACTTCCAACACTTCAACTCTAGTAGTTGAGTACATTACACTCGCATCGTTTTTTTTTGCATGATTTTCGAGTAATAATTGCAGAGTAAAATCACCTGTTATACAAATATTATAGACGATAAATCGTAATAAATAGGTAGATGATATTTTTGTGGGTTGGACAAATCGGTTCTAAATTTTATTATTGAGTACTTGACTTTATTTTTGATTTAAAAAAAAAAAACAATAATTTAAAGGATATTAAATTGTATTGAGATAATATTTAGTTAACATTTAGGGTGATTATACTCTAAGATTACACAAAAACGTGAAATGATTGTTTATATGTTTATATTTTGTCCACAGGATAGGCGTCCTCTTGAGGGCAAGGTTCTGGTGCGACACAATAACTCCTTTTCTTTTGCAAGTGAGAAACAAACTTTTTTTTGTTGTTTAATTTATATAGAATAAATTCATTTTTTGAAAATTTTAGTCCCTTGACTTTTAAAAATTCGTATGAGTGGTTTCCGAGTTATTAAAAATGTATGTACTTACTTATTTACTGTCGTCCTCAAAAATGGTTCATATACGTGTAATTTTTAATTAAGTGCGTATAATCGTACAATTTTGTACAAAATACAAATAGATTTAAAACTTAATATTAATTACTATAATTATCAAATCTACATAATATATTATAGTTAGTCACCATAATATCTTTTCAACCTATTATATTATATTTATTACAATTGTAACAAAAAATAATATATAATATATATATATATTTAAACGAAGAATAAAAGTAACTATTTTGTTGTAATTCAATTTATATTATATTTATATTATAGGTACTGCCACCTGTTCAGTATTGACTTATTATATTATTATTTGTATATAAATGTAGTAGGTATAGTACCTACGACTCTTTTGACTGCAGTCTGTAGGTACTATATTGTGTATATAATTAACTAATAACTCAATATAAAACAATTTGTAATTTGTAATTATAAATTATAATTTATAATAACACAGTATATTATGTATACAATACATGTGTTCATATAAGTATTTGAATTTTTTTGGGTGGATTTTTTTCTGGGCTATTTTTCCGTAGTTCATACATCAAAATTTGGAGTACCAAAAATGTTAGATTTTAATTAAGTGTAAAAGTTGAAAAATAAACGATAATTTCTGAAGTCAGTAAGTTATTATAAAATTACAAAAAATGTGATAGCTTAATAACGAACAGCATGATATGATATAATATCAAAGAAAATTAAATAATGATCATATAGTGTTTGTTAGTGTTTTTTATAGTATAGTATATAAGCAGAAATGATCTTCTATCCAGGTCGTGGCCCGAGCTAAGTAAAATAAAAAAAGGTGCTCTGCTGTACAGTAAGTTACAAGTGGGTCACTGTATAGTGGATGGTATTAAATTTGAATTCAATGATATAATATCATTGTATAAGAAAAACAATTCTGAGAGGAGACGGTATGTCAGTCTAGATATAAGACATATTTTATACTTATCTATGGTATTATAAAA
>WHPZ01565394.1:0-28255 GCA_016617965.1 Macrosiphum rosae
TTATACTTTTTATTATTATAACGACTATGTAATATTTAATATTTAACTTATGTAATATAATTTTATAACTGAACTGTATTTCTTCAAATTGAGTGTCGGCAAACTGGGTGTCAGCGAATTGGGTGTCGGCGAACTGGGAATATACCCTGTTTGTACGTAGGTGTATGATTTAACCATAAAGTATCAAATTTATACCAAGTTTGTCGTTTTTACATAATTCCACCTACAAAATCTTAACCTATCTTCTTCCCAGAGGTCTAATCTACATACAAACATTAATTTAGCCTGTACAGAGATTTTCATTTCATATTTATATATAGTTAGATATTATATTATAATAGCTTAAAAATCCATGGCAACCATTTATAAACAAAAATTTCCATCTGAAATCTCAAAATTCCCTTTTGAGCACCTCCCGGGGTGGGTACTCTCCCTTATTAAATTAGCCTATCTTTTAAGTTGGACCAAAATACACACAGTCTAAAATGTCATCAAGATTGGTCCAGTAATTTCGGAGTTTATCCCGGACAAACACGTGACACGAGATTTATATATATATAAGATATAAGAAAGATGATATTAACAATTTTAGCCAAATTCAAGTAGGGACACAGATAAACAGATAAGAGTTCTTTCTCGAAATCCAACATTGATATAATTAGTCCCTAAACTATAGTCAAATGTAATCACAATTAATACTATTCTTAAGTTTTCCAAAAGCTGGTTAGTTAAATGGATCATCCTGTACTTATACCTTGTGTCCTTATATATTGTATAAAAAAAAAAAAGCTGTTAAGTGGATGTCACTCTGCTGTACAGTAGGTTACAAGTGGGTCATTATATAATGGATTGTATTAAACTTGAATTCAATGATATTCTATCATTGTATAAGAAAAACGATTCTGAGCGGAGACGGTTTGTCAGTCTAGATATTTTATATTGTCATTAATTATTATATCATGTAAGTTGAATTTATATTATAAAAGTATTATTTTTTATTCATTTCTATGGTAATAAACAAAGCGTTAGAAATTAAAATCTAATTTTTAGCGGTTTTTCGTAATTTTTCGGTGGTTTTTACAATGGCATTAAATAACTACTATTGATGAAATCGAAAAATGACCTCTCTAAAGTACCATCTTAATCCAATTTGCTAAAAGATAAGGTAATATATGTTGAAATCGAAGCACTTCTTTTGGTAGAAATTTTGTATACGAGATATAGGTAAAAAGAAGAAAACAAAATAAACACCATCAGAATCTAAAATGGATGTTTATAGTGTATTTAGTCAACCACTATGGGTAGCTGAAACAATGGTGGTCAAACGGAAGGCATGAAGAGGATAGATTTCCCCATAATCTTTTTTTTAATGTTTAAGATCTGATAACCATAAATTATGTTTTTATTAGTCAAATAGTACATGTTAAAAAACCAGCGATATCCCCCACTGTTAATATTATTTGACCGTCACATAGATCACATTAATTTAGTTTTTGGCTCACAAAAAAACAATATTTTCTTTTGTTTTTTTTTCAATGGTTGACATTGGTTACATATTATGTATACTAAATGTCCCATAAAAACAAATTTTGACACGAACAACGCCGGGTGGGACAATTAGAATATTATATGTTATATATAGGTATATAAATATGTTTAGTTATATAATATAGGTACTAAGATTTATGTACTGAAGAAAATTTGTTGTAAAAACATCGAAAGGTAATTCTTATTTTAGATTCATATACCTAATGATTAGTGATTACTGAATACTCACTGACTATAAGCATAAATATTAAAATAGTTATTGCATAATAAAAATAATATTTAAATTATCTCAGTTTAATGTTTAATTTGTAGTTTGTACCACCGTCTAGCAATACTTTCTGTAGAATTGCGTAGATTATATTATCCTGTCTGATATTATAGTTTTGTTATATATGTTTGAATGATACACAAACATATAAAATAGTACCAACAATAAACACGGAAAAAATCAATTAAATAATGTAATACTATATAAACGAAATTTTATATTGTATCAGTAACCTATATACTAACTTTTACTTTTACTAATTTAAATATTTAATGATTACAATTTCAAATATAATACTTACCTACTTACCTATATTATAGTGTTAAACTGTTGTGTATTTATGCCTAAAATAGTAAAATGTAAATAAATTCGAGTTCTACCTACAAAATCTTAAATAACTTTAAAATTCTAACAAACTTAGTCTATATACTTCGTATAAAAATGTTGAATCCCACATCTTCTACCTATGTCTATCTATATCTAATACAGTTAAACTTTCCCTAACAGATACCTCAAAATAGTTGGCCTTTTATTGGGAACAAACTCCAAACTGAATCTTCTGAATAGCGGACACCTCCGAATAACGAACAAACTTCTCAGTGACCGAGAATGTCCTGTATATATGGTTCCACTGTACCCATACAAATTAATGTATGGAGCTTTTAAACATGGAAATTAATTTTTAGACACTGAACCAATTTCCACCGCATTTTGCACATATATTTCTTGAAGCTTTGGAAGTCTTCATAACTTCGTTCTTATCCCCTACAGGTTGTCACAGTATGGCACATACAGGAATATCATTTAGGATTACGAAAATATTTTATATGCTTATATACAAGGTTATTATTGGTTACAGAAATAAAAGAGACTTTTATGCAATAATATATTATTATATACATAAATATCAAATTATTATCTAATGTTTATTTTTAGCTTACATATTCAAAAACTGCGCTACCAATTTTATCGAAAATTTCAGAGACTGTTGTTAGACATCTGATTTATCTGAATTAGTTCATAAGCGAGGTATACCGACGCTAGATTTGCCCGTGAAATAGATATACTACACTAAAACAGAGATAACACCGTAGTTTATATTTTTTCATTATTTATTTTTTTATTGGACATAGTTGAGTTATACTGCTAGTTATATAATAATTGTTATGTATTAAGTAAACTAACTACAATTTTTTTCAGGAAACGCTAAATACTTTTTAATTTCTCAATAAGAACACAATGTTTGATATTCGATTAAACCAGAATTTCATTACAGTGTTAAAGTAACCTTAAAATAAAGTTACATGAGAAGTGAAATTATTTATCTGTGATCCTAAAAATCCTTTTACATTTAGCACTTAGTACCTATACCGGAATGACTAAGTATAAAATAATATTAAATTACTTAATTTTTTTTTTTAGGAAATAGGTATACAGTCTGTTCTGATTTTTATTATTTTTTCTTAAATTTTTATTGAACCTTTTTTTTATAATAATTTACTATTCAGTATACAGAAATTAATATCTATTAGAATCTAAGGGAAGTTTTTTCAATTACCACAATATAATATTATTACCAAACCATTTCAATAAAATTAGATATATCCTAGTGTTATCAATATTAAAATATTATTTATTTATATTATTTTTGTATCTATATATCAATTATTTTAATGAATTCTGATGTAAAAAATCTATATAGGTACTTACATCATAAATGTCGACAATGATTAAACAGTTAAATATTTTTTAGTACATAGTTAATTATTTTATTATATTTCTTCAAGTATCTAATCTATAATATAAAAATGAATCGCAAAATGTGCTGGTAAGCGCGTAACTCAACAATGCCTGGACCAATTTGGCTTAAATTTTTTTTTAAGATGTTCGTAATTGCCAGGAAAAGGTTTTTACGAAAGAAAATTTTAGGAAAATCTACCGGAAAAGTAGGAAATCTGGATGTAAGAAAACAACAGTGGCACAACAGTGTATTATATTATATTGGTTGCTATTGGTTAATCGGGCATGTTTGTTGATTTGTATTATTGTTTTTTGTCAACATATCCTATTAGTATTATAAATGCGAAAGTTTGTGACTTTGTTACTCTTTCACGTAAAAACTACTTTACCGATCTTGATGAAATTTTTACACCGTGTGTATTTTGGTTCAACTTAAAACATAGGCTAATTTAAAAAGGGAGAGGACCAACCCCGGGAGGTGCTCAATCGGGAATTTTAAGATTTCAGATGGAAATTTTTGTTTATAAATGGTTGCCATGGGGTTTTAAGCTATTATAGTAATAATAATAATAGAAAAAATATATATTTGCTTTACTTTTTAAATATAAATTATGTTTAATGGGATTAAATAAATCGATTATTTTAATAAACCGTAGGTGGAATTAATTAAAAACGACAAACTTGGTATAACTTTGATACTTTAGAATTGAATTACTTTAGAGTACACTTACATACACACAACGGGGTCCGCGATCTACAGCAGGTAGATTGCCTACCTGATAATTTACTGCTGCGATTCAGAATTTTTATTCCGGGCAACGGAAAAGTTAAGATAAATTTTGAACACCGTACACCGAATATTAAATAACGAATTGAACAAAGTTTGAGTCATATAGAGTTGATACATTTAACGGGCAACGAAGTGTATGGGATCAGCTAGTACCAAAATATAAATGCATTTATATTTTGTTTAAACAATCACTTAATCATTTTTTTTATTAGTAGCGAAACGGGAGCGATTTTTTATAGAAGACATGCTCTACAGAATCTATGATAGGCGGTATTATGTCATGATGAAATATTGGATAATATATATATAAATACAAAATAATAATAAATGTATTACAAAAATCATACGCTTAGTGATTTTAAAATCTAAGGTAAATATAATAAGGTGAAACTCGAAAACGTATATATTATAAATAAATGCATTTAAAATATTGTACCAATTCCTTCCCGTTGAAAATTTTAAATTGTTAAGAAATACAATATACAAATAACAATTGCACATTAACAAGTATATTAAATTTGGTTGCTTAATGCTTTAGTTACTGATTACTGTTATTTAGAAAAATATATATAACAAATAGGGATTTTATTAGATTTTCAATCATAATAAGACGAACCTGGTTGCGAACTTTCTATTTTCAATTGAACCTTGAACGTGACCTAGAAAACCTGTTTTTTCACATGCAGAAATATTTTATCGTTAAGTAAACGATTAATGCATAATATTATAAAATACCAAATGTAAGTTAATATATATTCAAGTGGGCTGTAATTGATAGATATTTACAGTTTATTTGATGTAACCTCGACACAAATCAAAATCAAAAAAACAATTTTCTGGAAAATATTTTCTCATAGTACTTATCGTATTTTTAACCCGAACAAACAAATATTGTTTATCATTTTCCTTATGAATTTATATAAAATTATAGTTCTCAACATTACTAAAAACACCATAATATATTATTACTATATTATATACAGACCGAAATTAAAATATCTATAATATATTTAATTTACCTATATTATGCCATAAACTATATTCCCACTAGGACATAGTTGTCACTGAGTCATATTAATTGACTATAAATAAATCATAAATGTACATACAAATTGAAGGGAACCGAAAATACTCGTTTATAATATGCTATGTGCCTATGTCGAATAATATTTTCTCACTATAGTACATATCTTATATACTAGGCATTTACTATATGAAAAATTAGCTACATAATATAATTAATAATATTTAAAATTAATGTTTAGGTTCTATACACAACATTGTTCATAGAATGAGTTTTCTATTGTGATGTATAACAATCTTATAATAAATTTAGCTACAAACTATATGAAAAATTGTTACACCGTACAATACATGATAATTAGCCTCCTAAGACACATCATAATATGTAAACGTTATACATTTGATTGTGAATTTAAATAATTAGTTCGAAGGAGAAGGTATATTATTACGGGGCATATTTTATTCATGTAATAACTGAACTTGACATAATTTTTTTTTTTTATCTATATACTGCCAACCAGTTTATCTTGCTTTTTTGATTTTAAATATACTCAATAATTGCAAATAACTGTCATATTTCTTTAGGCACATAGGTACATGATGTGAATTATTCAAAAGCAATAATGTGCATGTTTTATCAACCTTCAATCCTGCAAAAGACACATTATGTAGTATTTGCTAATTTAACGATATCATATGTAAGCAAATCTTAGGTACCTATATTATATTATCTAATATTTAAATAATATAAAGTATTATATTGTGTCTGTCGCCAGATATTATTGTATATGATCAATAAATTAATAAATATATTTAACAAATAACAGTTATAGGTATGAATAATTAATTGCACCACTCGGGTACAATTCATTATATATAAAAAAGCCTAATTTATTATTATATATCAGTTTATATTATTAGTTGTTTTAATTTATATGAGTGATTAGTCTAATATATTTCATTTATTTTCATAATTATCTATGTAGTTGCCAATTATATATAAGTATATAACACGTGGAAAATATAGGTATAGGTGTACATAAATAGTTATACTTATATTTTTTCTTAGTAACTAATTTTGAAGTTTGATTAATTAATTTTTTTTTGACGCTGTTAGATAAAATAGATATGTTAATTAGTTGGATTATGATTACATATTTGTATTATGCATTATGTACCTACTAACTACATGGCTACATATATTATAGCATGCGTATACGTTTTAAATATTAGGGAATTAACGTGTAATCTCATGTATGAAAAATGATTAAAAAAAAAAAATAATAACATTGTTGGTATAAGAAAACACATGTTCCACTATACCTAAATGTAATACCTTATATATATATATATATATATATATAGCATCTAACTATTAAAACAATTTTTAAATAAAGAAAAATTAATTAATTTTCCGTCAAGAAAGTATCAGAACATTCGAATGTTAGTAAAAGTCAAAAAGTGTAACAAGTGATAAAACGATAAATTATGTTTAGTTAAATATGATGATCATCGTTTCCTGCAGTATATTAATTGTGTATTTATATTATACTACAGCTTATATCAAACTTTTATTTTAAATAAACTGGAAACACGAATATCATTATAATTACACAGACTATAAACTTAAAAACCTATAGTTATTAAAAATAATTAATAACTTACACCTATATTTAAAGTTAACACTGAACAGTTATTATTTCAAAAGCGTTATTTTTTCGAATTTTTTTTGTAAGATTTAAAGTAGGTTACTTACTTGCATGGAATCCTAAAGTTATTATAGAACATTTTATAAGGTATACACTTTTTTTATCACCCTTGTGTTTGTTACCATTAAAAAATCAAAAAATTCAGCAATAAATTTTCTCCAAATAACATTGCAAGTGTGAGAAAAATAAAGACAGTTTAAAACGGATTGCACGTAGGTATTTTAAATTTTCCAAAATGAAAATGTCAAACACTGAAACAATAACAATACTTTTTGAAATTATGAATGTTCACTGATAATGTAGGTAAAACAATCGCCTGTTATGTAATGTTATGCAGAGACTTATACTTCTAAAAGAAATGACGATTCGTGTTTGGGGCCGGGAGACGAGTTCCTGCTTCGCGGGCGGTCGGTGAGCGGGCAGAGCGCTGCGTTTGAAACCGACGCCAATTTCTCGGCATGACAGCCACCGTTGTCGCAGTCGTGCACGGCCACCTCGACGTCGTCGTCGAGTCCTCCCGTGATCAGGACAACGGATGAAGGTTTGTTCTGATATTACATAAACGTACAGAGTGTGTTATAAATAATATTATATTCAGTATATATAATTATACAATAATCTATAGGTAATAGAAATATAGAATATATGTCTATGAAACCGGGCCAAATCTTGTTTTGGCTGGCTATAACTTCATGGACATGCATTTGTATTCTATGCAACTATATAACTATACTTAATGTTTTCTAAACTCAACAGACATTCGAATTTGAGATCGTCGATAAATCCTCGCAGTGAGGGTTAAAGAGCAAAGGACATATTTTCTCGTCGAACTCAGCCAAACATTGCCGATGACAAACCATCTTACATTCTATAAACAAACAATAACGAATTACAGAGTAAACGTTTATAATATAGACCTGTGGTTCTTAAAATTTTGTAGATCATGGCCCCTGATGAAAGATTTTTAGACCCCTTACCAAATTTTTTTCGATTACTTTTTTTTTTACAAAACATCTCATGTTATCATAACCAAAACTATAATAATTATTTTATATTACAAATTACATAAATAGATATAACAAAACATACACATTCATAATTATTTGTATTACAATTAATTTTTTATAAAAATGTAATATAAAGTAGAATTGATTACGGCCGACCAACTATAATATAAGACTGCCTATACTACAGTGCATGTACATTTCGTATGAACAAGAAAAACTGATAGGTGATTACTTAATAAATATTAATAATACAAATATACAATTATTTGGTGTTGAATCTACATATTATTATATATAAAGAAAAAAATAATAATCTAAAAATATTGTAATAATGCACTCATGTCACTTATTGACGTATGTTATGTATTAAGGCTGCCGCGGACCCCCGACATGAGTATCGTAGACACCCAGGGGCTTAGACCACAGGTTAGAACCTCTGATATAGACTATAAACTCTAATACTCTATAGTATAGAGCAGTGTTTCTCAACCTGGGGGTCGCCAACTTATTATTTAGGGTCGCAATCGAATTATTTAAATCATACAAGTATGTAAAAAATATATATGTAGGGGTCGCTAAAAAATTGAAATTTAAAAAGGGGGGTCGCCACAGTAATAAGGTTGAGAAGCACTGGTATAGAGTAGATACCTATGGTACTTATGCACTATGGACTCACCCTTGCACTTAATTGTGGTGATCCATGGCCATACGTTTCGTACTCCACAAATTGAACACGTCTTAAGGATCCTAGACGGTATATTTAAATCTTTCCAAACATGTCCATCGTTGATTTCTACACAGGATATCTCCAACTCGCTCTGTACGCTTAAAAATAAAAACGTTGTTCCATCCAAACAAAACATATTTAAAATGACATTTGCTTACTAATCGATGCTTGATTGAGAGATGTTTACTTTGTTTATCATTTATGTGTATAGGTATAGGATTAGCCCTTTATTTGTTGAGCGTGAGTTTGTATACAAATTGTATTGATAAGTTTTATGGTATTTTATCGAAAAGTATAAAGAACAAAACGCGTTGCTAACGAAAATATCGCGTGGGGATTTTTATCAATAAAATTTGTTTTTTTTATTTTCTATCTAAAAGTTAATACATTATTTTGTCTCATAAGCTGGTTAATCTTTCCATGCTCAACAAACATTTTGAAAATAATTTTTATTACCAGTGTATAGTATTGTCTTCCTGATTACCGATTAACGTTAAACTTTTCGAAAAATTATAATATACCAATATACATATAGTCACATGAATAAATGAAAAATTGAAAAATCAAAACTAAAATATGAATTCATTATTCAACAAAATGTATCATTAAACGGGATTAACCGTATATAATAATATATAATTTATAATGAGCTATACCTTATATGCATAAAGTATATTATGTATCATAATGTTATTCTATAACCATAATGATCTTAATTTTTATACATACAATGATACAACTTAGAATACTAATAAAATGCTTACGAGTAGTAGTAGGTAGTAGTAGTAATAATATTATGAGTGTAGTTATCCATGACTCATGAGCCAATTTTATTTAAGCGAGTAATTTATAATAATAATGTTTTAGTTTAAGGCTATGGTGAATATTATAATACCTAGTCATAATTTTGAAATAAACGGGGAATATTAAACAAAAATATAGGGAATAAATTCTTTGACGATGGTAAAAATATTTTTTTACGTGCAACTAACTCTAGAACCTCTATGAATAATATTGTTGGTGACGAGCAAATAAGAGGGATCTGAGTGTACGGTTGCACCCAGGAGTCAGAACCGATTACTTGGGGACCTGAATACCTTAATACCTTAATACCTAGGTGATATTATACAACGTATTATATTTTTTTTAATAATTCAAAATATACTTGAAAGTTGAATTTAATTTTGATGTTTAGACTTATGAACCTGTTATCTACAGTTAATTACAGAGTACAGTGTTATTGTGTTGTAACTTGTAACCCATGAAATTGTAAATATTATATGTTATCAATTTCGATGACGCAATGTTCATGATATTTATTGTATATGGTGAACTTTATGGTTACTGAAAATTCAAAAGTTTTTTACCAAATCTTGCAAGCATTTTACTAAAAGCATTAAATATAAGGTTCATTCTTAAAACTCGTGAGTTTTGTGACGATTTCCTCATGATACTATGTATTATTAGATGTATTTATAAACTTTAGACATAAAATGTAATTTCAAAAGAAATTAGATCTCTCGGGAACGTTGGATAATGGATGTGTTGAAAACATGCTACTGTGTACAAATTTTGATGTTATGCCACTGGTAATTGTGAATTATATACATTATTATGATGTACTTCAGAACTATAGCTGGCTTAATTAAAAATAAATGCTTATGCACTTCTGAAAATCTGAAAACATCATAAAATAATAAAAGTATTAAAAAAATATTGTCCAATAATTACCCAAATGTTTTAGTTGTTTTTTACTGGACTGAATATAACAGAATATCATGAAACACAATATTTTTGACAGTTTGGCATAAGATAATTTATAATGTTTCACTTTTACTTTTTAATGCATAGTGATTAGGTAGATACCTCAAATTAAGTCCTTTATCAATTGAAATTTCGCCTACACAAATGTAAGAAGAAAATATAATTACTTTTAATCATTCGTTACATAATTGCAATCATAACAATATGCACATGCTTCTGAAGTCCCGACAAAATTAATTGCATTAATATTACACCTACGTTTTTGGTACTTTATTGTGTTGATTTCCATCATTAATCATATTATCATATTAGCCAATATATACTTATAATAAACTAACCAGAAACTTCTAAGCTTCCTAACTGAAACATAAAATATAAACCAAAACAATTAAAAACTGTCATAGAACCAATAATATATTTTAAAAGGATAAATAAACACGAGAAAAAATATTTTTTATATATTTATATTAATTTTAATTTAGAATAGTTATCTTTATCATAAATGTGATGTCCGCCTCTTCACTACAACGAGAACTTGTAATGTATAAGAGGAGTACCTATACCACTTGAGCAACAAAACGATTAAGAAATAAATCGGACTCCTATATATGTACAAACTTTAATTACTAACGATGTTCATTAGTTATTGAATGTTACATTAACATTAAATTGAATACGATATAAAATTAATTATTGTACAATTAATTTAAAAGTTATAAATCTAAAAAATGCATTGTATTATATTATATAGTACCTATAACATATATTTTTAGATCAGGCCTATCAAATATCAATTTATTTTTAATCCTTTACATTTAAACAAGAAAATAATCTTATATTGTGAGAATCGCTTAGCTCAACATATTATACTGTGAAATCTAATTAATATTTGTTTGATAGGATTTGTTAGTACCTTAAAGAAATCGCTGCCATTCGTTAAATAAAACATTGTCGTCGGCACCGCAATTTTAAGCTTCGTTAAGTTTAAACGTTTTTAAGTTAGGTGTTTTATTACCTATATGTTAGACAGTTATATTGTTAGGTTATATGAAATATCTCAATAGCTATTACATATTGCCTATTTCATATTTCTTAAACGATCATTATTTGAAATAAATTTAATGAAATACCTCATAGTATACTATAGAGTATATCGATATATAATATTATAATACCGATGATATAGATTGAATATTTGAATTAAAATAAATGTATTCTATATATTGTATACGTCTATACGTATATAGATGAATGTTTGCCATAATATGTGTTATGCCTCGGGACTTGAGACACCCACTGTTTATCAGCAACATGCAAATAATGGTAATGAATTATTTTACGAGTTCATACAATTGCCATTTTTACATTCCAACTCCTTCAGTTCTTTTTATTGATGGGTTCAAGTGTTATGCAAATGGAATATAATATCTCACGTCACAATAATACACTGGATAGCTATTTCTGAATAAACATAGATTTGTAATCAAAGATAATAAAATGTTAAATTCAAATTTTTACATCAACAAAATGTCCCGCATAATTAAAACAAAGACAGAAATACGTTTTAGTACCTAACTATAGTTGGGTACATAATATATTGTACATAATATAGATATGTTAAGTTTTTACTAAAAAAAAAAATTTTAATTCTGAGAACGAAGATTCTATTGTATGTATATGTGTTGACGTTTTAAACTTTGTGTGTAATCACTTAATTAACATATATACGATTAACATAAAAGTTAACATGACATTAAGTTGGTATAAGTATATTAAAAATTATTTGAAATAAAACTTGACATCGAAGTATAAACCTCATATAATTTATAAATGTAAATTATAAATTTAAAACAATTTACATATTAGTTTGTTTAAGTTAAATATATATTATATACATATACATTATATATATATACTATCCAAAGTTACTCAAACATATAAATCATGACATATTATATCATCCCTATTTATACAATAATTGTGTACAATTTGTTACTCAAAAATATTTTTGATGGACAATTTATTGTAATGTTCTAAAGTGATTAAGTCAACTACGATTGATGTTAACCAGTTACTATAAGGATATGATTTATTTTTAAAAACATTTTATGATAATAGGTATTAATATAAAAGTTAATTTATACTCACGAGAAGACCTTCAGTATGACGCCAAGAATTAAAATTAAAATTAATCCAAAATTTACAATATAAAGAGTTAAATATCGTACATTTTGGCTTAATTATCTAATCTTCTTATAAATTATACTGACAATATGAACTTTACACATTATAGGTGATCATACTTTTTGGTAATCGGTGTAGACTTGACGTCTTGACAATAATTATAAGTTATAACAGACATTTATCAAATTTAGGTAGGTATACCTATCCTACAAAGTAATTTTAAATCAATTTATTATTTATCAAAATATTAAACGTCTGAATTATACCTATAATATTCAAAATTAAAATATTTAATAATAATAACTATTGAAGATGTCAGATCATTCGCCTTAACCACAAATATTATAACCCGATTAAGTATCGAATTTAAGTATTTAACTCTCAATTAGTACCTATAAATGCTATCAAATGCCATGTAAATGCAATGTGTATAACAATTAACATGTATGTTATGTGCATATGTGTTGTAAACATTCAAAAATTAGCTATAGGTCCTTATCCACCATTGTTATAACGATTCAATAATTTCATTATATTATTATGTAAGTAATCAATGTGTTAATACTTTAATAGTATTGATTAAAAGTTATAACAGAAATATATTTTAATCGTATTGTCGGAAATTGTTAAAAACGAATTAGTTTTTATAATCAAAACTGGGAACACCATACGATTATACGAACTTGGGCGCAAATAAGCTATAATAAGTACACGAAAATTATCTCACCACTTTGTGACCCACCACAGTAAACAGGTATTATTAGATGATGTGCAATACATCAACATCGAAAGCATAGAAAACCAACTCTGATCGCGGTCACAACAATCAACAAAGTGATTTGCGATAATCGGCTTCACTTTGAAAAGATCAGCTCACGTGGACAAGTTCTCGAGTCTGTTGTCACAATCGTCTGTTTCTCTAGAAAATATCCACACGAGATAACATGTCCCGTACGGGGTATATAAATCAGAAGACTTGTGTCTTATCCGATCTACTGACTATACTATACATGCACCGCACCCGTATAGACGTATAGTTATAGCCTTACAGGGTACTTTACATACTCACATAATTATTTACACTAGGATTTGATTTTTTTTTGATTTATTCAATTTCGTTTGGAATTATTAAAACGAATATAATATATATTATAAGTTATAACAGACATTTCTTGAAAGTGTACATCAACTCGTAGTTATAGCCTATAGGCTATAGGATATTGTGTTTAATTTTTAAATATTTATCAAACAAATTATTCAAGTAATTAATTCATATAAGTATAATAAGTATTAATGTACAGTGTACATGTATTAATCGGAAGGTGCGCATATATTAGTCAATAGATAATGTACCTTCTTTTATATTATAAATGCATTAAAAATCAACCATTAGTTTCAGTAATTAAACAACAATTAATTAAGCTATTGACTAATATTGCTTGATAGTCATTTATTTATTAAAGAACAACATATAAATTGCCGTTTTGGCGTTTAATAAGCAATAATAATAATAATAATAACATATAAATATTCCTAAAGACCTAAAATACTTACACTGAAAAACACATTGTATTAAATTCTTATTTAGAACTCTGAACGGATATTAAAACGATGTCATCAATAAGGTACACGGATACGCTTATAAAAACATTGGATAAATAGAACAATAATAAGAAATATTGAATAACCACGGTTATTGTACCTAATCCTTATTTTATTTATCAGAATTTATCATTTCACATTTTCACGTACCTACCTAATGATTTTTAACATTGAGTTACCAAAACTAAATTTAAATAAATTATCTCAACTAGGCACATTGATACCAAGGTAGATATATAAATATGTAATCAATTGTTGATAAAATTTTAAGATTACGATGCAACGATTAATAAAACAATTGATATTGCAAAATCGGCCATTGAACGATTTCTAATTTTTAATAACAGGTATAATATTATATATATATACTAACTATATAGATTACGTTTAACATTTCACGATTTTAAAATTAATTTTGCATACCAGACTAATAATTGATTTGTTTTTGTATACAATTTTAGTTGCCAGCGTGACTTTTATAGGTACCTACTATAATAATAACAAAAATAAATCTTATTAGCAATTCATGAGGGAAAGTATTTTGTATAGGTAAGTACAATTAGATTATTTATATATTTTATTTCAAAGTTACTGTATTTCTATTTATCATATACATAATACAAATATATAATCTATAATAATATAATATGTATGCATGTGCCGTCAATATAAAAGTTTTTTATTGTGACTAATTATTATGATATAACCAGTAAAAAAAAAAATAAAAATTTTTTTTAAAAAACATGCTTTTCTTAATACTACTTAATACATGAACGAAAAAGTTGAAAATAAACTTACTTTTAAAACAATTTCTTAATGAAACTTCAAGGTTATCAAGATATTACTAAATATTACTAAAAATTACTAAGAATTACAAAAAAAACGAAAAGCATGGGGCACTCATGATAACTCCTATGTAAAGTCACTCTACAACTGAATCATTAGATAAACTTTATGATAAATATTTTAAAGATTATTGATCATACTTCCAATATTTTAAGAGATATGGCGAAGGCTGGAGGATTGGATGTGTGATGGGATGGTCTTGATGGCCGGAAAACCCAAGAAGAATAAGAAGAAGAATATGGTTGACTATTTCATTCACCTGACTTTTCATTTTAACATGTATACACTGCAGTGGCGTACCCAAGTGGCGAAACATTTTCAGAGGGCGAGAGCAAATGCCCCTGTTGGCTGTTGTCAACCCTTCTGGTAGTTAAACCTGCATTGACACTGCACAGTACACTATACAGTTACCTTGTGTTAAATATGGTTTTG
This sequence comes from Macrosiphum rosae, assembly GCA_016617965.1. Classification (NCBI taxonomy): domain Eukaryota; kingdom Metazoa; phylum Arthropoda; class Insecta; order Hemiptera; family Aphididae; genus Macrosiphum; species Macrosiphum rosae. Next base: position 15,641 of record WHPZ01565394.1, read on the forward strand.
ATTTATGAGTGCTATAGCTATACAATACACATATAACACATAGGCAAGTTTGAAGACCAACTTTAAAAAAATGTAAGGAAAAACGTGTAAATACAAAAGTCATATAGGTATAGTATGTAATGTGAATAACGCAAAATCGGGATGTTCATGTTATCATAGGTAATAACATTATAACGTCAACATTTTTTATATTAGAATTTTTATACTTCTTACCTACTGTTTTCAATAGCTATATATGACCGTGAATATTTTCACTAGATAGCCATTCCGTCATCGTTTTCTTATTCGATTTATAGAGAATATGCATGTACGAAATAAATATTAATTTCCTGTATCATTTGTAATCGTGTTTAATTTTTTCGCATATCTTCCGATTTCCCAAACGATATATCGATCGGTTTATGACGTGTATACTGCACGTGTTACATATGAAAAACATAAAATATTGAAATAATATGTTTCCTCGACAAAACCCGCATTACCTGTCTGATGATGAAGCAGGGATAAGAGGAAACGATTCATCAGATTTCACCACAGAACTACGGGACTACATACACATAAGCCTATACACATAATATTCAACGACCTTCAAATGATTCACTGTCACAGTGACCCATAAAACGGTATTTTTTTTTAATCCTCGTGAAAAGACTCACTGGAAATTACGTAACACAGCGATGACCGTCCAAACGTATTATGCAAGTTTATGAAATATAGTAACAACTTCCTACTGAAATCATGAAAAAAAACAACAATTTTTTTAGCATTTGAAATCCTCGCAGACGTATAAATAGACAAAATATAGAAAATATAAATAATAAATAAAATAAAAGCTCATTTTCGAAAGTGTAATATACAATTTATAAAATACATAATATTACTTTATACAGATTTTTAATCGCCTTCAGTTATTATATATTTAACAACGTGTTGATAATTGATAGAAAAAAATTATATATTATATTTAACATCAACTTTGTAGAAGAAAACATCTACTGGCCACTGACAGCAAATTCAATTTTAACGAACATCATTTATAGTAGATCCAAACTAAAACAAATTAATGTAGTTAAGTAAAAATGAACAGTTAAAATATCAACTTCTTATTATAAGAATGTTTAGATTATCTTTAAATTATAATATAAACGCATGAATGTGGTATAATATCAGTATGTATCTAACACATTTATTTATAATCTGTATTTTTTCTAAAAAATAAGTGACAGGTGTAATTCTGTATATCTATTATCCATGAACTATAGGAAATCATCCAATAAAAATAGGAATATATTATATAAATTTTACTCAATAACTGCAAAGTAATCTTCTACATTTTCTTACTCGTTTACAGTTTATATACTTATATTGTTATATTACGTACGTACAATACTACAATACTACAATATTATAAATTATAATATTTAAGAATAGTTGGAAAATCTGATTGTATTACATACCTTCAGACATCATCACTTTGAAACATCATGTATGATATATCACAAGAAAGTAGTTGTACTTATATTATGTATGATACTATAATTAGTGTTTGAATTCTGAAATATTTCACAAAAATGTGAAACATTTAATTTTTTTTTTAAATACAAATATTGCGAATAATTATTTATCAATTAACAATAATATAGTGATTGTATTATAGTCCATTAGTTGTAGCTATGATCATTGATATTAATGCAATGAGTGCCGTGGTCGACAATATACCCGAACGCAGCTATATTAGGTTCTATATAGATATTATACATTTATAAAGGTGATGAGTGATGACAAATACTTAAAAATAAAACAAATTTTATTAAAATACTGAAATATTTCACAATTTTATATTTCATTCAATTATCAAAAACTAACTATAGTAGAATAAAAATGTCTATATAATAACGCCTCTTCAAGTCTTCAAGTCTCTTCAAGTCTACAGTTAACACAGCGATTTTACATGCTCATAAAATGAATTTATATAATATAATTTCGGGAAAGTGTATTAATTACGCAATATCAAAATGGAAATGTATGAAGTCTGTAACAATAAATTGATTAGATAAATTATAATTATTTAAATTAGTAAATATGCTTTTAGTTTTAAAACAAGAGTTCCAAGCATAATATCAATAATATAGGTACCTACCTAAATAATAAATACCTACTTATCAACACATTCGAAAGCGTTTAAACTCAATAAAGAACACGCAATAACACATCGCGTTAAACGGTAGACACTTTTCGAAATGTTTTATTTAAAATTACTTCACAGTTACTATTTGAGTGACCTATAATAAAAATAACAAAAATGTATCAAACGATTTAGATACAAGTCGGTGAATCAATTTTATTAAATACAAAATAAGTAAATACAGTACACCTGTATAGTTACTATAGATACCTCTAATAATCTGCAAGGATATGAATTTAATAATTCTACGTACATTCCCAGGTATGGGTATCGATGAATTTCGTTTTGAATTATGAAAATTAATCCTATAGATTTGATTAAAAGCGTTGTAGGTACTATTGACCATTCTTAATACAAAATTCTGTTTTGCATACTTAGACAATTAGACGTTGGTGCACATTATATCTGTTTTTTATTTATTTACTTATTTCATGTTTGGTGAAAAAATTATGGATTTTATTTTATATTTGGGATCTTTTTATTGTTAGGTATTCATAATGACCTATTTTTCAGTAAATATATTTTGAAATGTACTCAATATAAGCCTGACATATTCATGATATATTATTAAAAAAAAACCAAAACATAATTATGCATTAAAATATGCATATTTAAGAAAAACATTTCAAAATATGCGAGAATGATATGCAAACTAAAATGTCATTTTTGAACTCGTTAGGTTGCGACTTGTGATTCAGATTTGTAGCTGATCCAATAAATTTTTTATGTACTCGGAAAAACATGCAACTTCCGGCCTCTAATTATAAATATTGTTGAAAAAAATTTTTATTAGGCTCATACATTTACTTTTTTGAAAAACCCTGCTGTTTTCATAGTAAACATTTGTTTAAATACATTATAAATATTTTGTGTACTTTAATGGAGCTATAAACATAGCAACTAAATTATTTGTATTAAGTTTATTTTATATAATTTCGCATGTTTTTGAGTTTTTATTGTATATTTCCCTATCTTTGATTGCATGCATATATTTCATGATTTCATGGTATTTTATTGCATTAAATGTACACTGTACAGTTCTTAATCACTGGCGTAACTAAATAACATTTTTACTGTGGAAAGGGAACCCCTTGCCCCTCTGGCTATTAAAAAAATGCCCTTGCTACTAATGAATATAACTGCAGTATACAAATCAAGACAAAAATATATGTATTACATTTATACACTATACAATATAGTCAGGGCCATCTTTAGGGGGAGGACGCTGCATGGTTCTTGCAAGAAATGTTGAATGAAAATTAAAATGAACAAGCGTTATTTAGTTAGCTTTCAAAAATTGTGGTTTTAAAAAATGTTATGAACCATATATTTATTACAGCTATATTATTATTTTCAATAGGTAATCAACAAAATACTTTTAGAAAACTTAAATTTGTACAGTTTGTGTTGGATAAAAGATATCAGATGCTACTTAGTATGAAACAACTATTAAATGCAAAAACATAATTTACTACTAGAAATTTGGCATAACGATACCCAATATAATAAATTACTAAGAGATGCAGGCATCTAAGTTTGCTTTTAAGACTTGAAATAATGAAAACATCAAAAGGATACAAATCAGCTAGCCAATTTGTTTATTAAATGGTTTTAAATTATTAGTTTCTAGAATTTAGTATTAAAATATGTCTTGAACAATTTCTAGAAAAATGAATTTCACTCCTCAATCGTGGATAAAAATATGAGTCTAAATACATGTTAGTACATATTATATTACATAATATACGAAGTGTAACAGAGAGACTTGAGAAAAAATAAAATTGTTACTATATAATATATTTATATAGCCCGGCCAATAAGAGAAGGAACTCTGATGAAGAGATGCAACTGACGGCGTTGAACGTCCTGACTCCTAGGGCACTTTTTCCCTCACTCAAACATAGTTTTTAGTTGTGGAGTGTAGTGCAATATACAACGCTGCCGCCCGGAATGTTGGAGTGAGAGAAATAGTGCCACACTCCACAGGGCGTTCAACGACGTCAGTTACATCGCTAAACGAGTTCCTTCTCTCGCTGTGGGCCAGAGTACCTATAGGTATTGGGTAAACATTGGTATGGAAAAAATTATGAAAATTATATTAATTATATGGATGGTAAATAATTTAAGAAATATACTTGTTAGAAAATTCCCAAAAAGAATAATTTGAAAAAAATTATTACGTGTCAAATTAATTCATACCAAAAAATACTGATATTTTAAAAATTTTTAAAAATAAACTTAAATAAAAGTTTTTACCATCAATATTTGTCCAAAAATTAGATTTACAAATTGGCCATTTTGATTTTTTCCAAAAAAAAATTAATTTACATTTACCTACATTTTTTATTTTCGGTATAAAAAAAATGCTATACTGTAATATACTGTAACGCAGGAGCCTATAAATTAATTAAAAAAAATATATATTATTGATTATAGAACAAAAGTTATTTAGTTTGTCAGGTCTTTCTATTAAATCCTGTATATATACAGGATGATTCACCAAGCATGCTCACTCCCTGTTTCCTTCTTCAATCTTCGATAATAGAGTTATTCGAAATCTGATTTTAAAATTTTAAAATATACTTAAAGACCATAATATTATTTTTAAAATCTTGAGATTTTTTTTAACTACTTAAGGAATGTCTTGTGGAGATACAAACTTCTCAGTTTCTAATGAAAACCTCCCGTTTTGACTGTAAATTATTCAGTGGATAATTTTTCTGAAAAATTTGAAGTTTCTATTAGAATCAAAATTCATACGAGTAGTTTTTGAGTAATTTAACTTTGTGTTCTAAGTTCTAACGATAAACGGTCCATTATGGTAATGGGTTAATAAGATTTGAACATTTTAGTATTTTATATTAATCCATCAACATTAGTTATTTGTAAAAATGGAGCAAGTATAATAAATACTAGTTCCAACATAATTAGGTCTATTTTAAATTTTTGTAAAACAATTTTTAATTTCCAAAAAAATTATCCATTAAATAATTTATAGCAGAAAGGGGACTCTCATTTGAATAGCAGAAGTTTGAATAACCACAGGACACTCTTTAAGTAATACAGAATAATTCAAGAATTTTGAAAAATTGTCTTTGAGTATACTCAAACATAATATATTTAAAAATTTAAAAAATCAGAATTTGAATAAATGTATTATTATCAAAGAAAAAATTGGGTGGTGAGCATGCTTTATGAATCACCCTGTATAATTTATATGTGACTATGTTGTATATTGTATATATATCTAATACCATTGATATCTTACCTTATACTCAATGCTAATATAGGTACCTACCATAGGCTAGGTATAAATTATAATAAATATATTTTATATAACTGCGACCGTCCGACTTATGCATTATTTAATCAAGGTGATCTAAACGTTTACCTGCACAATTTGAAATAAAATCCATTGATGCATTAAATATAAGCTAACATAAGTAAACTGGGTCAAATAATTGTTAATTAATACAATATTGTATATTAATATAATACACATATAGCCATAATAATTGATGTCTCCGTTGACCATCTTACGTGTATACAGTATTCTAACATTGCAAATTTACGCTCAACCAATCACCATTAGGTTTGTTATACTTTTAACTTTTAATCTAAGATAGTGAATTCACCTAAAGGTAACACCATTGTCTGTGATTTATAACTTAGATATGTGTTTTCGGTATTTTAATTTTGGAACGGGTCATAGCTTTAAGTGCAATTTTAAATTATACACACTTATAACTCGATTCAAAATTAAAATATTTGAAAAAAACACCTTCAACAAACCGCATACAATATTGTTATACGTTTAGTTTTGATAATACGTAAATTCACTCTAATAAATAATATTATAACAAACTAGGCTAAACACTGTGAACTACTGAGCGTATATCATATTATTATAGTGTATATTTCTACCTACATAAGCACTAATCATAAGACGCAGACATCAAATGTGGGTGAGATGTCTTCCTAAAATGATTTGCCTTTAAAGTTATGCAAAAATGAAATGGATACTGCTGCCGGTACCTGTGGGCTATAATATGGCGTTGGAAATAATAAAGAATTATAAACCAGATCCAGGTGATTCAGCTGATTTTATTAAGAAAATTATAAAAGTGACACTTTAATAGTTGATACTTTGATAGACATGTTTTTTACGATCGCGATTCTCGTGTGAGTCTATATGCGTATATTATATATATATATATATTGATATATATCTTTTTCTTATTATTATGAGTACCTGCGGACGTAAAATATAACAATTTAAAAATGCTCATATAATATCGCTGAAATATTAAAATATCTTCAAAAAGCTAACGCACAAACATAACAACATATATAATGCTATTCATTTTAAGTTTTATAATAAGATATTAGTTATTACACTTCAATAATATTAAATCTAACAATACAAAATCGGTGATGTTGAACAAAAATTTGCTGTTGCGCTTAGGTCAGAGAAAAAATAAATTATGCGCTGAGGGTGCTGACATCCTCTGTCAAACTAACATTAAAAAGAAACTTTAGGTATATAATAATACTGTAAACTGATTAAAAATTAACAATAAAATAAAAATATCCACGATTATATAAATTAGTTTTAGGTGCCTACATATTTATATTGGAGCTTGATAAGATTATTATAATCAATATTTACATATCAATCAATTATTAGGTATTAAAGTTTCACTTTTATGGTTTTCTTCTCTACGATGGACGTCCCACCATCATGACGGGGATCTACAATTACAGACTTTTGGGCCACCATTACTAAAATTGTTCATCAAAAATTTAACGAGCGTAGAAAAATCTAGGATGTGACGAATGCACCTTTAAAATGACGGTGCTGTTACAATTTAAATTTAAATTAAGATCAACGTCGATAAGATAACAATTTGTAATTCAATATTTGTACCAATGCATATTATAGGGTGCGGAAATGTATATATGTATATAGGTAGATACTAGTCGGACACTGAAATGGGCACACTTCCTTAAAATAATTTGTTATCGACATATTAGGTAATAATGTTTTTGATACTGCAGAATCATGTTAGTAAATTAAAGTGTTTCTGACTATAAACATTTTTTGAGCATTTATTATTATTAAGACCCATTCATAATAGAACAAACATAAATTTCCGTAAAAATCACTTAACGTTACTTAACATCACGGCTGTGTACACGTAACTAAATTCACAAAATCATAGTATGGAATTAACTTCGGGTATTATTATATATAAAAAAAAATGTCGGTAGGTATTTGAAAGATTATTTTCATTGTAATATATATGAGGTTTCGAGTTATGACAATACATAATATTTCATGCTTTTCAATAAACTATTTTAAATTATTTCTGTAGGTATTTAAAACATTAAATTCTATAGGTACCTATTTAATTTTAAGATTTATACGGTAGCTACCTACGTCTAAATAGATATCTAGTATCTAAATATAAAATCAAAGAATTATGAGTGTATCAACCGTAAAAATCGTGATACTATTTTTACGGATAGAAAAGTAACTTAGATACTCTATTGAGATTTATTAAAAAAACTGGCATATTTCCTCATATTAAACTAAAATGATAGAAAAAAAATATTAGTACCTATCAAAAAATAAAAAATGTTGAGTAAATGATATTTAAAATGCTCATTTAAATAATTAGGTATTATAATCTATACTATATTATTATAGTATAAAGAGGTAAAGTTTGTGAGGTTATAGTGGGTTTTCTCTAGATCTACTAAACCAATTTTGAAAATGTATTTAGTTGTCATTGGTTAATCGGACAGATCAGGTGCAACTGTGTAAGCATGCATGAAATTAAATGTTCGCACATCGCTACTTACTTCCTATAATATTATTATTAAGCAGGCAAATGGCAATGCATTTTTGCCAGCACTCCTTCCCCCTTCATGTGAAAAATATTCCTGCGCCTTTGCAGCCTATATGTTATATGTATAACTTTTATACTTGTATAACTAAGTACCTATACTCAAAAACCTATATTTAATAATCTTCGTAGAATAATATGGTATCTAATGATAATGTTCAAGTTAAAATATCTTGAATGAATTATTAAAACACAAAATTATGATTAAATTAAACATAATATTTTCTTACATTCAGATTTCACTACTTTTTAATTAAAAAAGTAATATAATTAGGTAGGTTCTTGAACTAAGATTATAATCACAACTAATCTGATCTGACGGTAGGTATCTAATAAGTTGCAGATGTAAACAAATTATATAATAAAAAACAGTAGAAATACTGAACAGTATATAATATATATGTAGGTAAACATATCTTACACCGTTATACTTACGGCCCAGTAATAACTGCATTTACGTTAGTATCCCGTATTCCCGTCACTACTATAAATATGACTGTTTCTTAAGATATATTATAATGGAAGACTACCTACCTATAATTATATTAACTAAGGTACCTATAGTATACTGTTGTAGGTTATATTATAGTGATTAAGCCATTAAGTAATATTCAGCTTCGAACCGCTGAAGTGGTAACTCGAAATAAGTACCTATAATATAATATCACAAAAAAAATTGGGTGGATGTGGGTGACCAGTGTCTGGGTAGGTGGTAAACCCAATTAATTATTTTAATATCTGAAAAATAAAACAGTTATCCATTAATAGTTGATTCAATTAGGTACATTGACAGTTTTGTAGGTCGTCATCCTCTAACCCAACCCTATATGGGACGTAGTCAATACATAACTACCTTTTAATATCTAAGTTCCCAAACTGAAAAATGTGATTAAAAAATAATAGATACCTAATTTGTGGAAATTACATAGGTAAATATTATAAAAGTACAATGTTTTTGCAAAAATGAACTCATTCTGGTAAGTTGTGTATGAATTTACTAGTAAGTAAGACGCTTACTATAGTTGACAACAGTAAGTTGAAAATTGATAAATATTTTTAAAAGAATAATAATAATACGGTAATAGGGAGGGGGACTTCAGCCCGTTAACCCCCACCCCTTGCGTACGGTACTGATTATATGTTTATGCTTAGAGAGAATGTTATATCGATAATTATCAAGTATAGACTATAGGTTCCTACTTACTATACCTATAAAATTTGATGTAAAAGGATTATGTAATATTGAAGTGCTCCCACCATAATATTTTCTAAAAATGATAGGTAGGTATATGCTTATAGTACCTATACTGACTACTGACTAGGTACCTACCTATTATATTTTGAATTGGGAGGACTTAGTATCCAACAATATTTGAGCCAATGATAATACCTTGTTTAATAGTTTATATATGCTTCTTGTATTGTGAAAGGAACCGCGAGCGAAGCGATCATATATTTGTAAAGTGTACCTACCTAATTAAAATAAAATGGGGGTGTACATAGTAAGTTATCATTTTTAATGATTGCTTACACCACTGACGACTGTCTTCACGTCACGCCATTTCAGTGTAATAAATACCTCTCAGCTTGCTATATAAATACGAATTTAGAACTATGTAGTCATAAAGATCTAAGAATAAGAATATAAGACTATAAGAGACACTGTGTCACTGTGATAATATTGTCATACAGATAGATACTGATATTCAGGTAATCAGGTAAAGATAGTTATGCAAAACATTTTTCAAATTTTGAGCGAAGAGAACTAATAATGTATAACTAATAAGTACCTAATAAAATATAAATACGCAAGTCTTAAGAAGACGTCACACCCGCATGTGTTGTCTCCGTCTTACACATGTACGACATGGACAAAATGAGTTTACGGAATAGAACTCGCTCTGAATTTTGGTTCTGGAGTAAAAATACCTTTTAGAAAATTAAATTTTGACAATATTTCGTTGCGTTTCTTTTAAAAAATTAAAATTTTGAAAAGTTATTTTAAAAATGTTGACATTTTTCTATTTCTAAACGATATAATGAACGTTATATACTGGATAAAATGGAAAAAACGCAACGGCAACGACTTGCCCTCAGAAATATTGTCACAATTCAATTTTATAATAGGTATTTTTACACTAAAACCAAAATTGAGAGAGTTCTATTCTGAAAGCGCAAACGCGTTTTGCCTGTGCCGTACGTGTGTAAGACGGAGACATAACATGCGGGTGTGACGTCCTCTTAAGGAAAAAAAAAATTGAGTGGTCACTAGTGACACACCTCACACATGACAAATTAAGATATACCATACGTATATCATATTATATAATATTATATACATTTTCCCTGTAGTAAATGGATGCAAATACCCACCTTATGGGTTTCAGACTTGAAAGGACCCATGCCTGAGGATATCGAATAATTAACTGGTCCTAATAGGTAAGCGTTTCGTGGGTGTGACGATCGTTTTATTTCTTTCTCCTGTTTTACGGATAGGTAGGTACTAGGTATGTTATGTTATGAATATTATCATTGCATACCTACCTATTAGTACGCGTGTCACACATTACTTTATTCTTAAAGCTAATGTAGGTAAATTGTCTATTGCTGCACATCGACCTACAATTATTTTATTGCAGTGAGTGGTGCGTGCTCACTATACGTAACACAATAATAATATGCAGTTCAATAATAACATAATATAGTGCATCATAAACTTGATTCGACGACCTTAAAATACCTAATATTATTTAACGCACTATAATATGGGTGGATGAGTCAGGTTCGCGTCACCGGATCGTGTTCTTAAGGTGTAATACACATTAATGCATTATACATTTATACCACGGACATCTTGATCCTGGAGATTTTATATTAATTATTTATACACAAATTTTTAGTTTTTACAGTTCATTTTTGAAGAACTCGAAAATTGAAGTATACATAAATTTATATTATTAATTATTATAGGGTAGATAGGTACTAGGCACCAATATAAATTATCAAAAGTTAAAATCTGTACAATCGAGTTGGTTGTACCTATTATAATAATGAACATAATATTTGTACATACTCAGTACTATTTATAACCAATGGTTGTACTTGTACATGCTTAAACTTTATGATTTTACTCAAATTATTATCCAAAACTATACATATTTTGTACTATAGTAATACCTATCTATATTGAGTTTAAAATACAAATTTTAATAGGTTAAAGTATTTCGTAAAATGTAATTATTAATTAATTAAGAATTGCATTATTGTTTATCAGACATACATTGTATGGGTGTCGCTGAATACTGGGTAGGTACGTAAACTTTAGCAATACCAATGAAAAACGTATTTCTTTAAAAACCGAATCTAACGGTATATAATTTATTAATATGGTCCGTGGACCACATTTTAAGATAAACAAACATGATTATTATTAGAGTAAGTCTTAAGATTATGTTTAATGATTATGCCAAGGTTCAGAACTTTAGGCATCTGCATAGGTATTTGTTTGAAGTGCATATTGAAATTATGATTGAAAACAAATTCGATCCAATGATCCATAATACATAGTATACTACCAAAAAGTCAAAGGTGAAAAAGTCATGTGCATACCATTAGGTAAAATTAGTATTAATATAAAATCTAACTAAATTATTTACCTGACAAAATAAATTTTTTTAAAAAATACTATTTTGACGACAGTTAGTATTAATTAAACTGATAAGTCATAATACTAGATAAACATTATACCTAATCATTGAATTTTAGATTCTGAGTGGAACGATGAATGTATTGATTTTACAATGATGTGTGTTTTTATATTTATTTTTTTATTATTGTGTCTGTGTACACGACGATAAGTAGTCGAAATAATGCTTCGATTTTCGACTTCAGTATCTTGTTTTATTGGAAAGTGAATATCGTTGGTGCATTGGGGAGGTCAAAATTCCCAGTACTTTTCAAAAGCGCCAAGAAAAAAAAAAGAAAAATTAAGGAAAAACGGGAATTTTTACGCAAAATCTGTTTTCGAGAAAATCGATTTTGGTTTTTGGTGTAACTTTACATGAAATTTTCAGTGGTTGTTTATATTTGAATTTTCTATACACGATAACATATTCAAAATATTTTGATTTATTTTGAACTGTTTAGGGACATTTTCAGTTTCCAATTTTATTAGTTTTTTTTTTATGAATATCAATAAAAATTTATTTGTTGAGTAAAAATACTTGAAAATTTAATACAAGGCTCCTACTATATTGTTTCAAAGACAGATGAAAAATATTAAAAATCGTTAGTCACAGTTTTTTTTTTTTTAAGCATTTAAAGTTCAAAAAATGACAAAATGTGGAAAAATCACGAAAATTTGCAAATTATTTTGAGTTAGAAATTCATAAAAATTTTTCTTTTTAAATCTAAGATATGAAAATGTAATACAAGATTTCTTACACTTATCAAAAAAAAAAAAATTCTTTAAGTCAAATTAAATTTTTATGAGCGTTTGAAATTCAAATTTTTACAACATTG
>WHPZ01565402.1:0-18451 GCA_016617965.1 Macrosiphum rosae
TTTAATTATTTCTCAATATATTTTGACATGCCATCGTGCGTTTATTCTAACATTAGCTGAGTATAGCTTAAATTAGTTGTCACACTAATTTACTACTAATAATAACAAGTTGATAGAATTATATCAACATTGCCCAAAATTAATTATATTAATTAATAGTATATATAGGTACCTACCTATTAATATAATATATTATAATATTATAAACATATATAGTGATTAGTTGTAACCACACACAAACTGTTGATAAGGGGGTAAATATAAGTAAGTTTAATGAGATATTGAGAATAATTACAGTTTTAAATCTTATATACCTAAATATTAATTCAAAATATTTTAAAAGTGGCCCCATTTCAGCACGAACAATGTTTGAAGCGTCATAATATGAGATTACCAAAAAAACGGTTTCACGCTTGACAAAATTACAAATATGTACCTATATATCATTTACCTAAAGAATATTTGCCAAATTTTCACAATACATAGAAGGTAACTCAAAAACGAAAACAAAACACTGAGAAATAGATCTATTCTATGTATTGTGAACACTTGGTAATGTTATCGTAAATAGGTAGGTACTGTTTCCGTAACTCGTAAGTTTGTAAAGTAAGTTTGTCAAAACCATTTTCATGGATAGCGGGTGGTGTGGATGTTTGGCGTCTTTTCTAAAGTAATTTACAGTATTTAATGCAAATACATATCGTCTATCAACATCATGAAAATTAATTATATGCATACGAAAAACACCAAAATTGTACATTGGATGCATTAATTACTTATACAGTTGTACCTAATTAAATTGGAAAGTGATAATTTTCAATAGTTGGTATTGGTCTATAGGTACCTAGTCGATAGATCGTACTCGAAATGTTACTTTTCATTGTTTATACATGTTTTAGACTTTAGTTTAGAAAGGCCTATTTGCCTGTTGGTTAATTTATATGTACCTACATAACTAGATAAAGTAGGTAATAATATTTTATGGTTATATGCCGAACTGTATGGACAATACCTTTATATTTTAAAAGACGTATATAATAATAGTGTGACCGAATTTTTCAAGCTTTTACATTGTCATTTTTGGAATATTTCGATTTCCACATAAGATTATGATTTATAGCAAATAAGCGATAAACATAAAAGTTGCTCAAAATAATATAGGTGCAGTTTAACATATTTAATGTTACAGAATTCCCAAAATGTTTGTAGAAGGTACTTACAGTTTGTAATGTTATAAAAAGGCACAAATAATATTATGCTCTAAAAATATTCACTTTACAACGGAAGAAATTATATAGTTTTTTGTTTAAATATCAATTAATTATTTTTATTAATATTTATGATCAAAATCTATTTACCTCGCTTAGCTTACAGACAATAATTGTACCATTGGTTTTAAACATATTCGCACGGAGTTTTGACACAATACGTCTTTTTTGACGTGACACTGGATTTTTACCTTTCGGCATATTGAAAAAAGTTGCGAATAATTTCAAACTATTTTTGAAAACGTTTTTATCAATAGGTTTTATATATTAAAATATATAGGTCTGTATCGACTGGCGTATTAGTTAGAACTAACAATAATCAGAAACTCTGTGGTGCCGGAGTAACATGAAACTCAGGTGACAAAATATAGAAATATAACATCCGACCCCCTGTCCCGTGTATAGAATCACTTTATTTCTATTCCCTATTAACCATTTAATAAAATTAACAGTATTTAACTGTATCGAATATCTTAACCACTTTTGTTAAATTACCTGTGATATGAATACCTACATGATATTATAGTCATACAATTACATCAATAAAACGTTTTGGCGCCGCTAAAAATAATATTTATGAGTGCATAGACGCAAACTAAAAAAAATTGAAATTCTATCTTAACACAAACATATTATATAACATATGTAACAATGTAACATATATTTTAATTCAAACATATTTTAGATTGAGAGATTAATGTATTGATTTACCAATGATGTGTGTTTTTTTGTGTGTCTGACATCATGCACCTTTTAGAGCTTAGTAAAGTATAAAATTACAATTTTCAACTTTGAGAATGGTTTCCAGTGGAAAATTAGATCTAGTTGATACCATAAGGGATTCAAAAGTTTCCAGTGCTTTTCAAAATAATTGGAAAAAATTAAAATAAATCAAGCGAATCTGCAAATTATGTTGTAGTTGAAAATGCATACAATTTTTTATATTCATATCTAAGGTTTTAAAATGAATACAAGGTTCCATATAAGTTTTTCTTACAAGAATTATAAAAAAAAGTTCAGTGCAATTCAACAAATATTTGATATTCTGAAATTTATATTTTTTGAAATTGGATATTCATGAGGTAAAATAACAATAATTTCTCAACAAATGATTTTAGATTTTTCGTTGTAATTCAAAAAGTATTAATCGTAGAAACTTAAAACATTCCAATTAATAATCCTTAATTTATTGTGGCATTCTATTCTCGATTAAAATTTAGAAAAATATTTAGTCTCAATTAAGACTATTTATAGACATTTGAATAGGCATTAATACTTTTTATTTTTTAAGTGTTGATAAACAAGCTCAGTACAAAAACTTGAAAATGTAATACAAGGTCCCACATAAATTGTCCTTTTAGAAATATAGAAATATTTAAAATTAATGGGCACGATTGTATTTTCATCAGTGTTTAAAGTTAAAATTTCGACAAAATTAGATATTTTAATGAAGAATAACGATTTTAGTTATTTTGTTGTAGGAAATTCAAAAATGTTGTCAGTGGGGACTTGAAAATGTTGCATACCGATATTGGTATATTGTATATACCTGTTATATGCAATAACGTTTTCAAAATATTTAGATTAATTTTAAACTATTGTTTATTATTTATACCTCGAATCTATTTACACTGTTTTACGGTAAATGGAAATTGAAGTTTGACTTGACGTATAAGTACTAAATAAAATAAGTAAGCTGTTCGTGTTGTAAAATCACATTTGTTCTGGACACGACAAAATAAATGAAGAAAATATCAAATTAGTATTTTATTATTATTATGTCATCATCAACTGCGCTAAAAGTCGTAAAAAAATAGGCTCCTAACATGAAGACAAAGGTCTTCTAAATAGTAAAAATGTAATAATGGTATATTAAAATTATGATTTAAAAACTTTTGTTATTTGAATCACTTCATGAAATTGGAACGCAATAATATAACTTTTATGCACGTATTGTGCATAGCTCCAAGACGGTACTGTACATTATTAGTGTAATTATTTTTAATATTAAGAGTACCTATACAGTGATAAACTACAGAGTAAACTTTAAATAAAAACTTTAATAGTAAACTTAAAAAATAATAGTCTATATTTGAAAAACAAGAGTCCGCGTGACGAATAAAATGAGAGAAAATAAGATTAAATTTGTAACTTTAATATTTAAAAAAATAAAATATGTTTATGTTCGGAGGATTTAACCCAGGGCCAGGTCATAAGGAGGAGTTCTTCTTGTTGAGGGGGGGAGGTTCTGTCAAATACATAAGGTTTAAATTCAGTTTTTGCATATTAATATAATTTTAAATTGATTATTATAAAATATAAATTTGTTTTTAAAAATATGTCTTAAGAGGATGTCATACCCACATGTGTCTCCGTCTTACAGATAATATGCAACATAGTAAATTTGCATTCATCAGTTCCAATTTCCTGTAACTAGCTTTAATAATAGAGCGAAGTGATCCATCATCAATCTTAATTTTAAATATAAGAACATTATCTGTATTCTCATTTATCTTGTTGTATTTTCACAATATTTGAATTTTTAAGCGAGGTATAAGCATCTTATAAAATGTTAATATTTTACATACTATCATAACTCGATTGCAAATTAATATATCGTAAAAGTCTAACGAGAGAACACAGATAATGTTCTAGCCTTATTGTCGCACGTAAATAGTAAAACAAGATAAATCCATTTCTATAATAACTTCTTTGTCAAGAATCGGATTTATCTTATTGTTGCATCTGTTTTTCAACGACATTTTCTTTTATCGATTTCCGTAAAAAAGCGATATTCCAAAATAAGTGGATTTATCTGGTTGTTGCACCAAGCCCTCTTTATACTGAATTATTATACAGGGTGTTGCACTATAAATGTGTCGAACTTCTAGAGGTGTTTCTACACCTCAAATGGAACAAAAAAAAGTCCTCGTGACCATAATCGAATTATCAATAATAAGGGGCGCTCTCACCACTACTTTAAACTTCGATTAAAATTAAACCGGGGCTTAAATTTGCCTGGTTAAATATCTGTTAAATAACAGTTCAGTTATAGAAAATTGAACTTTAGATATATAAGAACATTTTTTATAAGTTACAAGGGTACTGCTCCCTTTGCACCCCACGAATATACCTCTGGTTATGAGTTGGGTTAGGCATGCAATGCAGACATTTAAATCTTTATATTTAATTTTAATCTTCACCTGAAAATTTAATGTCGGTGACACTTCTATAACACGTTTATATGTATTAATTTTCATAATATTTCAATGTCATTCTATAAATGTGGCTTTATTGGAAATTGATGGTGTCCGTTGTGGATAAACATAAAATACAAATTGCATGGTTGTTTTTAGGCTGCGTTTTCCCAATATTAATTATATCGTTTACATACAAGTACCTATATAGGTACCTATATTATATTGATATATTATGTGGACGTCAATTTGTATAATACATTATAAATTATTTGTTATTTTAAATATTTTTCAATGTGATTATATTAATTATAAGACTCTAATTATGTGGTACAACTGACACGCCAGTACGCCACTGTAGTATAGTATGACGTGCTTACCGTGCAGCAACCGGTACACTTGAACAGGGACCGCTTCTGCGAGTCGGCTGACTTGCTCTTCGAGGTCGCCGACTTGCCACGGCAACAGCAGCAGATGCGCTTGACGAACTTGGGAACGGCACACCAGCCGCAACACCAACCGCAGCAGCAGCAGCATCGACGCGACCGCCTTTTCAACTTGCCGCAAAATGTGTCGGCGGCCATAGTCGGCGGGGCGATTCCGAGCGCACCGACCGAATGGTCGGATGACGACGCTGCCGTAGCGAGTTTCTTCTTGTTCATCACCGTCCGCTTGCCGCGGCAACAGCACAACTTATCGCTGCACCGCCGCCACCATTTCAGACGTCGTCGGCCGCCGGACGCAGCCTCTGCAGTGGAGGCCATCACGGAGGCCGATCGTTTTCGGCCACAACACTGGCCGCACGGCCGCGGCCGCCTCTTCCACACCGCCGTCCAGCACTTTGACGCACGGCCACCGGTGGCGGCGGGCGGAGATACTTGGCCAACGGTTGGTCTACGTCCACCACGGCCGCCGTCGCCACCCCCACCGCATAGCTTCCGCGCATATCTTTTGTAGGCCGGATCTTTGGTGGCCGGTTCGGCCGACCGCGGGCCTTCCGCCGGCACGATGATCTTTTCGGATGGCCTACAGCGGAAAAACGAGGCAAAGTCATTAAATATAAACGTAAACCGTAACAGTCAGTTTATTAAGAAAATATATTATATTCACGACTATAAAAATATAAATTATGTTAAATTTATTACTTTTGTGTTTTTTTTTCATACGGAAAAAATCGTCCATTATTTATATATCATGTACTAGGTACTAAAATACCTATTGGCTGCTTCATGCCACACGAGCTATTTTAAATCGTTTTTTTTTTGTTTTTTTAATCCATAGCGATTGGTAAACGCCCGTCATATAATGGCCTACCGATCTAATATACTAATATATTACCCATAGCATTATTATATATATATATATATATATATTATAGTATTACGAGCGGCTTTACGGCTATTACCGACCCCCCAACATCACGCAAAGTTTTACTCACTTTCATTTGGAAACGGGTGATATGAACTATAAATATAGTTATAGTATATGCATAGGTACGCAAAGTAAACGTCAATTTGCTAATGGACCGCAAATAAAATCGGCCACCTCCCTCAAATGTTGTTAAAATATTATACGTATAGAGATATGATTATAAGAATATGATAGAATTTAGGAGTTCATGATGGTTGTGCTTATATAGGTATATGCCAAAGTCAAAGAGTCAATAACAATATAAGATCGTCAGTCTAAGAAAATCCTTTATGTAGAATAAATAAAAATACAACGTCGTCTCGGGGAGGAAAACTCTGCCATTTACTGTAGGTACAGACATTTATAATACACATAGGTAATAAATATTATTTGATTAATTTACTTAATTTTATTTATTAATAAATATTATTTTTTTAAGTTATAGGATATAAATTATAAATTATAAATTATAATTTTAATACCTACGTACTTCAAAATTACAAACTTACTGGCAGCGACCTATAGTGCCTAAAAAAAGCATTAAGTAATGAGATTATAATATTTGTAAATACATTTTTTTTAGAACCATTGAAACATCACTTTAAGTTAAGACATCTCGAACTTTTATTTTCCTAAAATTGTGGAAATTGTTTCTTTTTGTACAAAATATATTTATTGAGTTCAGGACTAGTATATATATGCATGAATGCATGATACAACGCATTATGTATTAATATGTAATGTATATAATATAATGGTTGCATATAATGGTTTTAAACAGCATTAACCTTAAAAAATGTTTTTAATAAAGCGTGACCAGATTTTATCTTCTGTAGCCTGTAGGTATGCAATGAATTATAGAAAAATAACTGAAATGAAACATATTTCACAGTCCAAAAATAAAAATACAAGTTGTGGATACATTTTTATAATAAAAATGCAAAAGAAAACGTATTTTAAACAGCAGTTTTTAAATATTATGTAAATGTTACGTTTCCACATTAGCTACATAGTACACCGAGCACATAATAAGTTTAACCACCTACACATAGGGTCAATATTATAATTTCTAGAGTTGGTAGGTACCACGGACAAACAAACACTAATACAATAATTATTATATTGGTATTGTGGTTTCGTTAATATTTAAAATCAGAAAAAACTCAGCACGATTTGATGAGCACTGTATAATTTATACAAAGAGCCTAGTCGTAAAGAATTTATGAAGAGTATTCTCAACTCTTGAATCTATGCAACTGCAGCGTATGAGTAAAACGTAAGCCCTATCAGCTCCCAGTTCCCACTTATATTTTGTGAAATAATGTATGTCCTGCAAATTATGTTTCGTATTCGACGGTTGTCGTAAAATCATGACTATTGTTAATTTTGACCTTTTTTGTAAGGCATAGATGCTTATTGTTCGAGTTTTGGGTTATACATAATTTGAGCATCGACCGTTTAAAAGGTTGATCATTTTTACTACCAATATTAATTAACAATAAGAGAATACTGAAAAAAGGTGTCTACCAAAAATCGCAAGTTGTTTTCTAAAGTTGTTAATCTATCTTATTAAAATGGGAACCTCAACGTCAAAACTAGACTACCTATAAATTAAATGAAACTTTTTACTAATAAAAAAAAAATTTATATTTTTGAGATTTTGAAGAATTTTGTCAAAATTTGAACTGAAAATGCTTATTCAACAAAAACTTATTGCTTTATATCTTTATTATTTTTAAATTTAAAAATCTTATATTATTCATTTTCTATATAATATTTATATAATTATATGACTATAATATTCAATTGAATTAATGCGATTTATCTTTAATTGTTTGTATCTATTTATTAAATAATATGATATATGACAATCATTTCCGCGAAAAAAAATTATTTTTTATACCCCTCTATTGTTCAAAATGTTGATGAGCATATTATGATGTACGATAATTTGGTGCAGGTAAATAGACAAAGAGTAAACGATTATCGTCCACTAATGCGCAAAACGATTTACGATATTTTGGCACAGGTAATTTTAAACAGGCAATGCGCAAATTATATTATACGGCATTCATATTATATATTTTAACAAATATACACAATAAACACATAGACATATTATATATTATACAATATACATGTTGATTCATCAATCGCGCTCAACCCTATTTTTCCTTTAATAACAAATTTATTCGAATTCAATTTTTATGGAATTTTTAATTATACCAACATAAGGAAGGATTTTCAAATACTTTGATTTTTTATACCAATTACCTGTAGTTACATCTACTAACTTCTTTTTATCAAATTAAAGTCTCCTATTAGTTTCCTGGTTTTTTTTAAAAATATTAAAGTACTAAATAAAAATTAAAAGGAATAATATTTGAGCTACTTGACTTTGTGTATCTAAGGATAAAAGATCCGTGGCATTGGGCTTAGAAGACCCAATGCATGGTTTAGCAGCTGTGATGATTTGAAAATTATAGTAACTATAATATTAATCTATAGGTATCATTGGTATCAACATTTTATAATTTGTAAAAATTGTCTAAGTAACTGAGTATGATAAATACTAGGTTGAGACTAGATCCAATATTATACCTATTTTATGTAGTTGAAAACCCATTTTTAAAGACTTTTATCTCATAATACTAAAATGTATTTACTTAGCCCATGAATCTACTCTTTAAAATCTCAATTTAAATACAGTGAAATTTTCAAAAAAATCTTCTGTTTAACAATATTTATTTACATTAAAAAAAGGTTGATAATATTCTCATTTGAGAAAAAGAAATTTGTCTAGGACACAATTTAAATGGTCAAAAATCTATAAATAATTATGGTCCTTCACTATACTTACTTAAAATTTCTAACAGAAACCTATGATTTCTAATCAGAATTTGAATAAATGCATTATTAAAGTAAAAACGAGAGAGACCACTGAATGCTTGATGATTGGTGAATCGTTAATCATCATGTATATTATATTATATATTTATATGTACAGTGAAATGTTCATATTCAAGGGGAAAAAAATTCGTAATACAGAGGAATTTGTTAAATAGAATTTGCGCATGATTAGTAATAAAAGTCATGGTTCTCAAAAGTAATTTGTTAAACAGAAAATGTCGTTTAATGGAAGCTCGACGTTTGTAATATGGAAGTTAAAGTAAGTAATATGGAAGTTTCACTGTACAATATGTAAAATTAATATGTATATACTATAGGTATAGGTACTAGGTACTATAGGAAGTAAAATCATCTTTATTTTATATACACCCTCTAGTTGTAATTTTATATCTATTTACGTGTTCGTACTTTTGATAACACATAATTATACCTAAGTGACGATAGTAGGTACCCCCCATTAACACACATTAACAACTATAACCGACCGCCTACCGCAACTACTATAATATACTACCTAATAATTTGTTGACTTATTATGACCGTCTGGTATACATCTGTGTAATATCATTGATTGTGTTGAATCACATTTTATTTCGAATCACATTTCTATAAATGTTGTGTTGTTTAAATTTTAATCGATGGATAAATTAGAAATGTACATGCACCTAATTAGATTTATATTTTACATATATGGTACCTGTGTGTATACTGTACATGTATATATCATGCTCGTGTGATGTTATTAAATTATTGGGTTATGAATATAATTTTTTTTCTCAATTATGCGATTGTAAGAAAAACTGTTCTTAGGACATTTGCACCTTTATTCCTGATTCAAGAAGGGTTATTATGTTATGCTTGTGATGGTCTAGTGCCGATTAAATTCGCTGATATAATATTCACGTCGCGTGCTTAGAATTCAATTGTATCGCGTGAATGCGAAGACGGGTAAATTGCTCGATTCAAACACATAAGTACACAACATAACTATATATAGTATAAACATTATAAATATATATGTATCAAAGTTGTTGATGCCTGTAAAGAAAATTGTTCACATTTCATATCAATTTCCACTTCACAGCAGACGTTGACAAAGTGGTAAACATACAATTCTATGGTCGAATTCATTTTAGAAGTTGAATACTTCTAAAATTTGCTAAACAATTTACAGTTTTGAAGCCAATGTGAAAAATATTCTATAAAATATAGAAGGTATTAGGGTAGGTACCCTAACTTGACGTTGTATGCCAGTGTTAAGTTTTAAAGATGAGATTCAAAAAATGTATTTCAAAGTAATGAATTACACCAAAGTTATACCAATATTTTGAAAATAATTAACAACTTAAGGCAACCGGTATAAAAAAATGTGCAACCTTATATTTTTACCTCAATCCCCAAACCAAAATTGGTGGAACCAAATTCACGAAGCCCCACCATATCGTCGGATTAACCTCAAACATCATTTAGCAACTAATTTGCAACTTTAGGCAACCTTCGTAAAAATATTTGCAACCCCGTAGTTACGCCCAAATCAAATTTCTAAGTTGGACGTTCGTGAAGTTGTCACCCCCACTTTGGGCTAAACATATTTAAATAAATTAAATCTAGATTGCATAAAAAAATATATTATAATAATAATCTAATTAGAGTAAAAAAATCATAGTTTAAAAAATGATATCTAAATCAGATAAAAAAGTCTATTTTAATAAAAAAATCTAAATAGAATAATAATATCGTAATTGAAATAAAAAGTCTAGTTGAATAAATATAATCTATTTATAAATGTAATTAATAAAAAGTTAAACATTTTATACATTTTTTTATTATTATTATTTTTATTAATTGTATTTATTAATCATTAACAACTAAAAAATATTTTATAATGATTAATAAAAAAAAAAAAATTCCAGTGGTAGTGGATGGTACTATCATCGGGAAATTGGATGGTCAGAAGAATAGGTAAAGTTGCACATTTCATAGTGGGCGTTGCAAATTCTTGCAAATCAGTTGCAAAATATTGGCACTGGTTTGAAGTCGATAGCCCAAAGTAGGGGTGAAAACTTCACGAACGTCTAACTTAGGAATTTGATTCTAACGTAACCACGGAGTTGCAAATATTTTCACGACTGTTGCTAAAGTTACAAATTAGTTTCTAAATTACGAAAAAGGTTCGAGGTTGATCCGACGATGGGATGGGGCCGAGTGAATTTGGCTCCACCAATTTTGGTTTAAGGCAAAAATATAAGGTTGCAAATTTTTTTATACCGGTTGCCTAAAGTTGCAAATTAATTGCAAAGTATTGGTATAATTTTGGTGTGATTATCATAACATGGTGGGGCCAACTTCATGCACGTTATATAGTATATGCAGTGTTGGGTAAATTTCTTTTAAAAAGTAATGAAATTACGTTACTCGTTACTCGTTACTTCAAATATTTTTATTTAAATTAAATTTGCGTTACCTAAAATTATTTTTCATTAATTAAGTAGTGTGTTACAAATAACATTACTTTTTTTTTATCATTTTTTTTTAACCATAATTAATTGATTTTTAATTTTTCTGGCATATCCTATCGGGTTATTTTTGTAATACATTCAAAGCTATTATTTTAATAACATGAAAATAACGCATTAGTGCGTTTCTTCATAGAAATTACTTTTCAAAATTAGTTTTATAACAATTGCATTACTTTAAGTAAAATTTAATGAAATTACTGCTGCGTTACTGAAAAAGTAATTGCGTTACAGTAATTTGCTTTACTTTACTACCCTATAACTATAACTTATATAGGACATTAATAATAAAAACAATTTTAGAGTCGAAATATTGTTTCCATTATTATAAGACGTCAATGAAATATTTATTTATTTACTAGTTAGTATAATAATGTATCGCATTAGTTATTTTTTTATAATTATGGAACTTACCATTAAATAGCATATTAACTGTCGTATCTTATTATTTAGGGCGTTATATATAACATCCTTATACGGAGAAAATAAGTAAATAACAACTAGTTATACAAATCTATATAGTATTAGGTACTATAATATTATGTACAACAACTTTCGAAGTGTTTTAAAATGTACTAGCGTACCTATAAGTATATCACTACAATCGGTCAAAATTTGAAATACCTACCTCGAATTCGTCTTAGACATTACAGACAAATAATAAATATTTTCAAGCGAGAAGTTAAGGTAAATATCAAAAGTCACAAGCATAAAAGAAAGCTAATTTACCTAAGCCAAACTACCGATTACTGAAGCACCAATTAAAATAATGTTAATATAGTATTGTTATACACTTACACAATAATATACAATTTACATGATAATAAATTGAAGAAAAATATGGATACTATAAATTGGATAACATAAACATAATAATATCCGATGTCCAGCTCGACATTTTATCAAATGGTTTTAAATTTAGTTGTAGAAAATAATAGATAGATTGTACCTATACATGTAGATAAAAAAAATTGTTTTTTTTCTTAACATTTGCTCATCTTCATAAAATAAGAAACCAGAAAGTAAATATGCGTATAACACTCTATAATATACCTAACTATAATAAGAAATATAAGTACCTATTATATAAGTAACTATCAATGATATTGAAATATTTTAAAAACTGCCAACAAAAATGACTTGACCCAGACATATTATATATTTATATGAAATATGTATACCTAATTATGTCTACATTCAAATTATACCTACATAAATATTACAGTATAAATGTATTCTAAAAATGTCCAAAAATAAAGATAGGTACCTACCTTTATAAATAATTTTTTTTTTAATTTCAACCATTATGTATGGGTATAATTGTATCAACTATAAGATTTTTAATTTTAGACAAATACGGTTTTGAATAAATATTTAAAAAAAATTAAAACGTTTCTAAGTGTTTTTGTATTTATCTTTTTTTTTTTGAAGGGACCCGAGCTACGATTTGGACATAGGTTGCAGCTATAGGCCCTGATTTACGTGTGTGTACCTATAAGGGCCACAATTTTTTTGAACTCTTTTACTAATCTATATATTTATATTTTATGTATATAAAATTACTATATTCAATGCCAATATGGCACGAATATTGTAGTACCGAGTGAGTGTTCATTTTTTGCACTTAAACAAAAAAAAACTCGCGTGCGGTCTTCTTTAACTCAAGAAATAGATAGGTACTGGACTTTTTGTCATGAATGGCAATCAATCATGATGTTACAAAACAATTAGCGTTTGAAAGAGTTTGAAATTGCTGAATTTTTTTTAACCAAGAACAAAATGCGCATTACAATTAACTGAAACCATCGCTGCGATTTATGTTAGTCAGCAATTTTAAGTAAATTATATTTTTTCTTTTTAATTATTGCTTATGTTTTTAGTTGAATAGGGCCCCAAAGTAAATATATCACAGGGCCTTTTTAAATCAGGCTCTGGCTGCAGCTACAATATAATATATAGTAGCTAGTATAATATACTCGTAGCCCGTAGGTATAACACCTTAAGGCTTTAGGTACCCATGTCATATAGATATTATCATAATATGTAGTGTCATAAATTACTCATGACTCATAACTCATATGATTTTAATCATATAGTTGTCCGCTCTGAGGAGTGACACACGCGTTAAGTCGCACCTGACATTCGGGAAGCCGATGGAATAGACGTCGAATCTCTCGGCGTCCGGACTGGGTCGTCCGCCGCCCATCATCGCGTACCGCACGAGACGGACGTATTTCCGCTGCTCATCCACAACTGAGTAGGTATATATATATTACCTATACAATATATACCTGTATATATATTGTGTAGAACACACACGCACACACGCGAAACGGAGAACGATCGTTTAGCCTTCACATGCACGCCCACGCAAAAGCGAATATATGCTACTTGACCCGAAAAAAAAAAGTTCACCGCCCGACCAAGCGCGTGTATAATGGCCGGTATTGTTTTATTACTGCCGTTGGTTTTTTCGAGGTGGTCAACTCCGGCGATTATTTATGATTTTTTTTTTTCGCTCAAGAACATGGGTGGGGGGTCGTGGCGGTTGCTGCTGCCGGTGGCGCTGGAAGTGCAGATATTGATAAATTATATCAAGGTAAGGGTGAAGGAATATATATATATATAATAATATATACCAGCTGTAGTTGTATATACGGGGATGGGGTGCGGTGTGCACAGGAAGAAAGACTTTCGGGGTGTATATAGTACTTAAAGTCGGTAGTGACGTGCAGGGGTTGAGAACAAACACACACACACACACACTTGGGGCCTGGGGGGCACTTGTGCCTTGCGGTCACGCCAGCACGGAATAAAGAAACTGCATCGCATGTTCGCGCGGCCTTAAGCACGAGATACCCGCCAGCCGCCGCCTAAGTATATACACATACCGTTTCCTTCGGCTGTGGCGGAGTGACCCAATTACTTATGTTGTGTGTGTGTGTACCTATATAATATTCACTCGGTGGTGGCGTGACTCGGTACAATGTAAGACCGTCGCGCGGACACGGCCACACCATTATATGGAACGTGCGAGTGAACCGTTTTTTCTTTCTTTTTCGACACCCCGAGTCCTACCCGTCCGCCGCATCCACCGCCTCCACTATACCAAAACAAGTATAGAGACATTATAACTATATGTATATTCGAGTACAATATTATAGTAGGTACTGTAGCTGAATGACCCGGCTTAGCTCATCGAAAAATAAAAATAATAAAAAACCTGATATTATGTTAAAATGTCTCGCCTCGACGTTGAAATACACGGGCACCCTCCCCTGGTCTGGTGAAACACTGAAAATGAATGCACCACGGGGACACTGGGAGCGGTATTCGGAGCAACTTCGTTAAAAATAACTCGTAAAAAAGTTCAATAGTGTCGTCAGAAACGTGGTGCATAAAAAATGCCAACTATCTTATATATATGTACACAGATAAAAGGATTATAATCGCAGTATGCTCAGAGCCGTGTTAAGGGGGGGGGGTAAAGAGGGCAATTTCTCCCGGGCGCCATAGTTGTGTAAAAGTAAGGGGCGCCTTTATTTGTGCTTAATATGCTACCTGGGGTCCAAATTGCAGGGAAAGGGCGCGAATTGCCCCGGGGCGCTGAATTGCTTGACACGGCTCTGAGTATGCTCCTTGCTCAATGCTGTACCTATAGGTATATGTACACAACCGTCATGGTTTATCATACGTTATTGTTTTACACACACATATATAATAGTGATGTATTGTCATAATATAAAATATATAAACATTGGACTACGCCGCTTATTGGATTCATGAAATCACGCGAGGTTGACTCATTCGCCTATTAGACTCAAACAGACTGGTCCAGTTATATATTACTATACATTTATATGCGTAGAAACACATCCAAAAACAAAATCATCTAGTGGACTCTATATATTATATATACATATATATATATATAAGCTGGTTAACCGGGTCAATGTGCATTTTTAAGGGCATATTTTCAAATCGTATCTATTTTATCGGACATATTTTGACTCACCACATAGAAAAGTATAAAAATTGTTTAAAATATTTTTTCACATAATTTGAAAGTTTTACAAAACAACGTTATAGAAAAAAAGTGTATATTTTTACTATTTTTTTATCGTAATCGATTGTTGTGTTTATTATCTTTATGAATGACATAACATACATATGAAATATACATAAATAAATAAATAACATAATAATTAATATTTAAATGTACACATAGGCAAATTTTAATTTTTTATTATAATGCAGTATATAATATTCCAAGCATACTTGGACATTTGCAAGCCTTATTGACTTATTTTTTTAATATTATAGTCACGAATTCTCTGGTCCCAAAGTGATTCTAATAAGCGGCGTCTACTGTGATAGCAGCAGTGTTTAATGTGCTAAAAAGAGGTCTCCGACAAAACATATCCTGTGCTCTATTTTTTGTGTTTTCTGTCTGGAGTTACAACTTTGGCTATAGGTGAACATTTCTACGGGGCTGTTTTAATTGTTTTAAAAAATTAATACTTCCTGCTGGAATTCGTTAGTTAAAAATCTATGACACTGAAATAGATGCAGTACAGCCAGAAAACACAAATGCGTACGAGTTAAGAAAAACTTCAATTACAATGAAATTCATGTAGATAGTATCGGTGGAGAAAATTGTATTCGTCGAAAAGTGAATAAACAGTAACACGAATATAATGCAAATACCACTGATTGGCAGCTGTTTTTGCAAACGAACGATACATCGATGCAAATGGCTAAATCAGAGCGTTGGACAGCCAGACAGACGGGCACGAGACACGGCGATCATATATTATATAATATTAATATCACATAATTCGGCATATAAAAGTACCGCGAATTCGATGAGTGCGATCCTTAGGCAAAAAGTTTGTCTGTACGTGTATATAGATTTATTGTTTACCTCGCCCATGCGACAGTCTTGTGACCGTTGCTGCTGCTGGCTGTGGACGAACTTTTGTTGCCATCAGCGTCCACGGACAAGCGGACGGGCGTTCGTCCGCTCTGGTTTTCGATTTCCGGTTCCACAATGATCTCTTGTAGCTCGTATGACAGCGGTGGAGTGGTCGTCATAGTGACGGCAACGGACTGTCGCGTGGAGGCCGCTTCCGTCGGTGGACCACCGTCCACGACGACGACGGTGGCCGCCGGCTGTGACGGAGAGGCAGTGGTTGGTGGATCGCGAGATCTCATCGCGCTCAGGGGTGGTTTCAAAGTCGTGGACGACGGGTCTATGACGGACAAAGTGGCCAGCGTGTTTGCGGCAATGGCCGCCGGAGGAGGCACAGCCGTGACAATCGGCCCACCATCGACGACGGGTGAAGCGACAGCGTTGGTTGCGTGCGTGGTCGCTATGGCCGTGGCCGAGGTAGACGCCGTAATCGGAATGACGGACTGTACCGTCGTAGTTATGGTGGACGCGGCTAACGTCGGTGTCGAGGTCGACGGCAAAGAATCGAACGCTGCCGACGCCGATGCCGTAGACGTGGTCGCGTTCGTTATCGTGGCCGTCACCGTGGCAGTGGCGGCTACCGTATTTACACCATTGTCGGGTGGTGGGCGAGCGACGTCTTTCGGTGGAGCTTCCGCCTTAGACGATGCCACGGCCGTGGCCGTCGATTGTTTCTTGGGTAAACGAGGCGACAATCTGCCTGGCGGACGGATGACAGTCGGTTTTGCGGCGACAGTCGGTTTGGAGCCTGCCGCTGTGTTGGTCGACGGTTGTGACCGCCTCGGCGTTTTGGGTGACCTAGACGGCAGCGGTGACTTGGGTGGCACTGGTTTGCGTGGCGTCGGAGGTAATTTCTTACGCGGCGACGACTTGACGGCTGCCGCGCTGCTGGCCGTCGGAACGGTCGGTGGCTTTCCAGTCGCCACCGGCGTTTTCCGGCTCCCCGTAGCACCGCTTGTAGCCGACGGTTGTTTAGTGGACGAACCAGACGTCCGCTTGCCGGTCGCCGTCAGGTCTTTGGTGGACGCCGATAGCCGTTTGTTGTCGGCCGTGATTGCTGTTGGACGACGACTATCGTCCACAATCCGCGATTCGGATGACTGACGCCTCAGCCGTCCGGAAGTCGACGGGCTGGACGCACGCGACCGTCCGTTTTCGGGTGTTTTGAAACCATAGCCACGGAACGGGCTAACGCGACCGCTGACACCTGTACCGTTAACCGGTTGCGCCTTTGCGGCGGCAGCGGCAGTGGATGACGTGGTCGCCGTAGCTGCGGAAGACGCCACCGGCGGTTCGGGCAGCACGACGAACGCACCGCGGTCTTTACGGCGTGCTCTCAACTTGTACGCTTCGGCGGTGGCCATCGGAAGAACGGGTGGCGGCGTCGGCGGCCGGCCGGTCGGGCACCTTGGAGACGTGGTCCGTGGCTGCGTGGGCCGGCGGCGGTGGCTTCCACGGCGACTGCGGCCACCGTAGCCGTCGTCGTCGTCGTCGCCGTCGGACGATATCACGACGAATGCTTCGCCGCCGTCGCCCAGGGCCGTCAGACATCCGGTGGCGTTCATCTGACGACGACCGCGGTTGCGGTAGTAGTCACAACGTTCGTCATCCCAGGAATCCGTTACGCTATTGTAATGTGTTTACGGCGGGCTCGCGATTATTAGTAATAATATTTTAGGACGCGTTCACACGACTCACTAACGCACACACGTAATATTGCACACACAAACCTATGTTGTCCACGGGGGTGTACTCACGCACACTGAACTCGCGTTGGTGCTGACCAACGGCGGCGACGGTGGCGGAAAGTCGTAAACCTGACGCCGCCGCCCGTGTGGGCGGAGGGAACGATATCGTAACGAAACGCACAAACATTGAGTCCTGTCGCGCCGCCGTCAGGTTTCTCCCGCGCACAATTCGCCGCCGTCACCGCACGAGTTGTCCAAGGAATATGCTGCTGCAGCAGTTGTATTATACATAATATTATAAAATAAAGGTACGTACCTATTTATATATATAAATATAATACATCATACAATACGATAATAATTAGGTATGCTTTTATCGGATTTTGGTCAAACCTTAAAATATGCTATGGTCGAAGTTGCTAAAACAATCTGAGGAGCCTACCAATGTTAAATCCTGGTACAAGGCCGGCTCTATCAAAATGTAATGGTG
>WHPZ01565411.1:0-17822 GCA_016617965.1 Macrosiphum rosae
TACTAATTGTTATTGTATTACATAATAATTGATATTGTTTTGGTATTTTACCTGTTACATATGAATGTTTACTTAACCTAGTTAACAATATTTTTTATATATTATGTATGATACAACAATGTATGTATGATATAGTCGATACAAATGTACATCAGAATATTATACGTTATTTTTTTAAAGCGCAAATAAAAGGGGAGGTAATGTATTTGAATGGGAAGGGGTAAAATATATGTCGGACAACTGTTCGATATAGTCGATACAAATGTGCATTAGAAGATTATATATATATTTTTTTTAAGGGGTAAATAAAAGGGGAGGTAATGTATTTGAAGGGGAAGGCATAAAATATATGTCGGTCACGTGTCGGATCGGGTGGCGTGCGACGAGTTTATGTGTGTTGCGGGTTGCCTATATTGAGTAATTAATACAAGTTTGGGAGGTGCGTGTACTTCGAATTTCCTATACAGAGCAGCCTATGATTTTACATGTAAAATTTAAGGGGGAGGTGCTGCTGAACCTGCATATTTATCCTACTGACATCTATTATAGTTAAAACAATATAATATTATTTTTTTATACCCACATACAAATCGTATTACTCGTTTTTTATTACTTTTTATACTACGACTTTTCGTCAAGTTGTCATAAATACTATCGGCCGCAGGTGACCAAGTGTGGCTTCGTCACTCCCTTTTCGTTTATAAATTTCCACGTACAAACATTAAACATATTAAACGAATCGTATTTTATCGAGAAGCTTTTAAAGTTTATATATATGAGCGGAGTGCAAGTGAACCATACATCCATGCCTCTATAATAGCTTAAACTTTAAATAGTTTTAAATACCATTAAAGTTATATTATAATTTATAAATACGATTATTCGTTCGATACTATATATCATCACATTAAAACTTTTGTGAACGCATTTCGCATATTATACGATTATTAACACTACACAAACATTAAATCAAATTTCCGATGAAATGTCATCGATGCACCACGGTTTAACCGTCGCCGACTGGAGGACGAAAAAAATATAAGGACATTATATTACGATATAAGTGTTAACATTTTAGACGATAAAATTGCGTATTGTAAACCTATCGTAATACATTTTCCAGTATATAAAATGTCTAAAAAATATTTTTCGACAGAGCGCACGCAATGCATTTATAGTGTGAAATATAAAACTATAAAAGTATATTTTAGTACCTATATACAATAGGCCACAGCATGTGATGTCGATCACAAAATAGTCACTGAGATTATTTAGGTCACGTATTATGCGTTTAGTGCCAAAAAAGTTATTAAAAAAAGCTCGTATAGAAACATTATTATGTTATAGTGCTTACCTACAACTAGCGTAGGTATACTTAATTTATTACGCAATATTATAGTGTTTGTAAATGTAAACGCAGACCGGTATGATAGGACCTCCATATTAGTATACATTTATCTTATAAAATAATTATAAACGTAATGTAAATAATTATTGGAAAACATATTTCAAACGACCACGAGTAATACAACAATAATAATTATTTTCATTATTTTTTAAGAATATAACGCGTTGAACGATTTGAGCGATTATGAGTCAAATTGTGTCAATTCCACTAGGACATTATTATTTAAAACTAATTGGTAAATAACACAGTAGGCAAATCATATACATATAATAATAATAATATTTTCTTTAATAGGGAAATAAATTCCAATTACAGTATTTTTAGATTCTGAGTGGAACGATAAATGTTTATTGATTTTACAATAATGTGTGCGTTTTTTTTTTTTATTTATTTTTGTGTCTGTCATCACGGTTTGGGGCAGTAAAAATGCTTCGACTTTCTTCAACAGTATCTTTTTCGATGGGAAAGTGAACCCAGTTGGTGCATTCAGGAGGTCAAATTTTAAAATTCCCAATAGTTTTAACGAGCGCCGTGCAAAACCACATAAAAATTAAGGAAAAACGGGAATTTTTACGCAAAATCTGTTTTCGAAAAGATCGATTTTGGTTTTTGGCGTAACTCTAAAATAAATTAACGTATACACATGGAATTTTCACTGGTTGTTTATATTTGCATTTTCTATACACGATGAAATTTTCAAAATATTATGATTTGTTTTGAACTGTTTATGGATATTCTCATTTTCCATTTTTTTTTTAGTTTTTTTTTTTAAAAATATCAATAAAATTTTATTTGTTTATTAATAAAGCTTGAAAATTTAATAGAAGGCTTCTAGTATATTGTTTCAAAGGCAGATGAAAAATATTAAAAATCCTTAGTCACAGTTTTTTTTTACAAGCATTTAAAGTTCAAATATTGACAAAATACGGAAAAACCACGAATTCTTGAAAATTATTTTTAGTTAGAAATTCATAAAAATTTTTCTTTTAAATCTAAGATTTGAAAATGTAATACAAGATTTTTCATAAGTTTGCCTACCTTTATCAAAAAAAAAAAATGTCTACCGGAAAGTGAAATCAAATTTTTATGATCGTTTTAAATTCATACTTTTACAAAATTTGTTATTCACTCGATTTCCCATGTAACGATTTTCTCATTTTGATATAATTCAAAAACGAATTACTCTAGATTACATACAAATTGCACTGAATGTTTGTTTTATCAATTCTTATCCTTGATAAAGTTTTAAAAATATTTTGTCGCTTTTTGAGCTGTTTACGGACATTTTCAGTTTTCAATTTTTTAAGTTATTTTTTCCTATAAATATCAATATAGTTTTATCTGTTATGCCAAAGAGTGTAAACATTTAATACAATGCTCCTGAAATATTGTTACAATACCAGTTGAAAAATATTAAAAATACATAGGCACAATTTTTTTTTTATAAGCATTTAATGATCGAATTTTGACAAAATATATCAAATTTAAAATTGAATAATTATATTGTAGGTAGTTAGAAATTTAATTGTAATAATTCTAATTATTTACGAAAAAGCATTACACATTTACACGAGAAAAATTACACACGAACAATTATTACGCACAAATGAATTAATCGGGAAAGTATTTAACGGGAATAAAATAAAATCGGAAAAGTATTACGTACTAAAGTAATAATCCGGAAATAATTAGGTACACATGAAAATATTATACGGGAATGTAGGTAATAAAATACATTACGAAATAACATAAATATACTACCTATATACTTACCTAACATTGGAAAATATAAAGGTGGAAAAATACTTTACTGGAATTAAATGCACCAAATTCATAATATATATTATGTAGGTTCTGAATTAGGTGCCTAATAGCTAGTAGGTAGGCACTTCAGATCATAAAACTGTAAGTGCACTTATTACCATAGACATATCAATATTAATATGTCTATGCTTATTACCTACCTTATTCAGCCACTTTTCGAGTGTGATACACTGTTAAAATAATAATATTTTATACGTACCTAAAAAGTACAAGCTACACAGAACTATAGTATAGGTCGAATGGGCCAACTGGGGGCAAAAATATTATCTTATAGCTCCACCTCCATAACGGTCTCTTGTCAATTAATTAATGTGAAACAAATTTTCTGTTGTTATGTTCACAATAGGTATTTAAAATCACTTTGGTAGGTACCTACCTAGTGTCACAGCATCAAGTATTAAACTTTCCTATCTATTAATTGTTATTTTATTCTTTTTGAACTGTTTATGGACATTTTCGGTTTTCAATTTCTTTGGTTTTTTTTTCCATAAATATCAATAAAGTTTTATCAGTTGGGAAAAAAAGTGTAAACATTTAATACAAGGCGCCTGATATATTGTTACAATATAAGTTGAAAAATATTAAAAGTACATAGGCACAATTTAAAATTTAATAATTGTTTGTAGTTAAAAATGTACAAAATGTTCAACCTTTATATCTAAGGATTGAAAATTTAAAATAAGATTCCACGTAAGTAGTTCATTCTGTTACCAAAAAATCTAAAAAATACAGAAGGACAGTTTATTTTTACAGTCATTTTAAGTTCAAATTTGAAGGAAATTACATAATAAAAAACCTAGAATAACTATTTTAGTTATTTTGTTGTGATTGCATAATATTATTCTTGGGTACTTCAAACTTCTAAAGTACACTATTATATATCTATGATAGTATCAGGGTTTGTTGTTGATGTTATAACGCGTTTTAAGTACCTAATGGATATTGTGATATGATTAATTTTTAATTTATTATAGTTGCCTATTATAGGTCAATTTTTTTAATACCATAGTCCATAGATAAGTATATAATATGTCTTATGCCTAGACTGACGTACCGTCTCCTCTCAGAATCGTTTTTCTTATACAATGATATTATATCATTCAAGTCAAATTTAATACCATCCATTATACTGTGACCCACTTGTAACCTACTGTACAGCAGAGCACCTTTTTTTTGTATAATAATATGTATATAATATTATATTATATAAGTATATTAGCAGTAATTTATATATAACAATAATAATAATAAAAGAATAAATATGTATTATTGTATTAATATCATACATTATTATATTTAAATTTATAAAATAAAAAACAAAATTAATTAAAAAAAAGGAGATATTTTTTATACTACTATTGAACTATTATGTTAGGTATGTTGGTAAACAGAGACCACTAGCTGTGTCTTGCAGTATTCTTTTACCTACCCACAGTGGCGGGCTCAGCTTTTTTGATAGTAGGAGGTGGGTATATTCTCAGACCTCCCCCCTAGAGCACGTCCTTGCTTATCCATACTTAATAATCATAATATTATGTTATATCTTATTAACAGAAAACTAGGAAGTAGAGTTGTGTTATCAGCGGTTATCATGATAGGATTTAGGTTAAATGTGCATTGTGTTAACTGCTGGAATATTTAAGGACTGAGCTTATAAGACTTTGAAAGCTTGTTCTTACCGAGGAACATACTTTAAAATTCTGAGAATGGACTTGCAAACACTAGGTAACTGTAGAAAATGTTTTAAATTAGGTTTGAACTTTCTGGGTTGACTTTGAAGGACTGCATTAAGTCGGCCCTGTCACGGTCGTGCCAAAAAATGTCGGTAAATTTCGAAAATAGCCTTTCAAATCCTTGCAAGTAACTTGCAAACTCTGAACATGATTTTCAAAATCTTTAAGTAAAGTCAAAGGGCAAACTTCAAGGACGTGTTTATTCAATTTTAATACAATTACATAAGAAATAATAAATATAGAAAAATATTTTTCTCAAATAATATTCAAATGTGAAAAAAATTGTTGATTTTAAAAATGTATATTAATACCGGGTAATTTAACGTAGGTAATAGACATTTATAACTCATTATTCAAAATTTTTTAAGTTTTTGAAAGTATTTTTTTAGATGGTTTCAAATCGTTACAAAACTAAGACTTAAGGAAAATAAATATATTTTCATCCTTATAGTTTTCTAAGTTTTTTTACCGTTTTGAATTTCAACATACAGTTTTAATTTACTCTCCGAAAGCAGAATATTATTCTGAGTATTTCGATACACAAAAATCGAATTTAAGATGAGTAGGTGGTTTATGAGTTATAATAATTTATTTTTTTTTTTTGTTTTCAAAAACATTTTTTTTAAATAATGTGTGTTGAATTATGATAAACCAATCACCCTGTATAACAATATTATCTTTAGGTACTTTATACTATACTAATTTAAGTGATAAGTGATGAGTAGGACAAAATATGTAGCTTTGAGAATATATTTACAAACACTTTTATCTGTTAAATAATAAAAAACATTTCATTGGCGTGGCCAGGATCTCTTAAAGGGAAGGCCCAACAGAAAAAACCTCGTAAATAATAAATTCTTATTGTTTGCACTAGAGAGATTAATACAAGCCCCGGCGAAATAAATAACATTTATTACAGCTTTTTATTTATATTCTCATTTCTCGGAAACAATTTTATACGTACATCTTTATGATATGTACTTGTATTATGTGATATAATTTTATTATTATTGTGTCCAAGTCCAATCCAAAACTTTCATTCTTCTCGGAGAGTGCTTATTTTTTATTAAAGCGGTCAATATTTATTTTTCTACATTGTCGTGTTCGGCATGGCTCGTTTGCCCACCCGCCCACCGTGGCTACGCCACTGGAATATTTGATGCAGCGTCGGTTAACGGACTTTACACACACCGAGGTCGAGTCCCCGAGACCTCGTAAATATAAACAGAACGCACACCGGACGGGCGTGAGAGAGCGACAGGTGGGAGAGGGGAAGTTACATTACCTACCCGCCATGATAGACGTAATATATTATGGTCTATAACAGAGCGGTATGGAGCGACCCAAGATATATTTACTCAATTTTTATGCGACCTTTTCGAAAATTATGTCCAATGGGGGGAGGGGGCTAACCATCCACCCGCCCGCCCGATATTCATAATTCATTTATTTTTACTCGTATAACTTATATATTAATGGCGGGTCCAATTGTTAATTACATTGTATTGTTTGATTACATATGATCATCAAAGTTTCAATTTTTTGGTGACCCGTTCAAAATTGATCGCGACTCGATTTCGAGTACAAAAATATTTTTTGCTGATTGCGGTACAAAATAATTATTAGTGGATGCTGGTGCAGGTGAAGAAAGTTCGATCTACTTGAAATTGAATCTACTTTCCAATTAACCGCATCGCGTGATCATACATTTCGGGAATTATTCGTATGCACCTACTACTGTGTGATCACGATTTAGATAATACGCGGTGAGGTGGATTCCTATCTTTGGTTAAGAAATGCTTGAGTTTTCATTTTACGGAATTTTACTGGCCGATTCTTTAAATAATTCTTTATAGCAGTATTTCATACATTAAAACTTTAACAGGGAATGTAGTTTACTTCCCAAACGATTCTTTAGAATTTTTATTTTAAAAATTTTAGTATTTTTGTGCTCAACGTATTGGTGAAATTATAATTTAGTATTTACCTGT
Organism: Macrosiphum rosae; assembly: GCA_016617965.1. Lineage (NCBI taxonomy): Eukaryota > Metazoa > Arthropoda > Insecta > Hemiptera > Aphididae > Macrosiphum > Macrosiphum rosae. The sequence goes on from WHPZ01565411.1 coordinate 6,957, forward strand.
CTTACTTAATTTTTATGTTATTGTTAATAAACCCATTAAAACTTAATTAGGCCTGTAGGTTTTAAGTGGTCTAATAACAATAACAAAAAAAGTGAGTAAGATAAGTAAATTCTGCTTTCTCCAACACGTTGATCATAAGAATTCTAATATTTATAAAAAAAAAGATTTAAAGAAATTTTAGTTCTAAGTATTTTAAACTCATAAACATGATTTTCCCAAAAATTAAGCTTTTTAATCATACCTAACTTACATGTTAAGTTTGAGCAATTGTATTTCTTAAGTACCATTAAACTCAGTGCCATATTTATGCAGGGGCAAATGGGACATTTGTACTGGGCCCACCGACTTCAGGCATACAAAATTAATTGTATACCTTTTTATCATACTTTGGGAAAACAAAATAGATTTGGATTGTAAATTGTAAATTGTACTGGGCCCATAAATTAGTAAATCAGGCCCTGGTTAAACTAAGCATGCCAAAACACATTTTAAATTTATTACAACTTGTAGATCTGACATTTCTAAGTATGCACCCAAAATACAGGAATTTTAATCCAAAAGCACAAAATACATTTTTAATGAAGCCGTTTAAAGTCTGTGTTAAAATATTTTTTATTTACATTAAAAAAAAACCCATTATAAAGCCATTGTATGCCCAAGCAGGTAGTATTGGTTATTAAGACATTGTTAGTCATTTAATAATTCATAAACTGTAGGTATCTATTTAGAACTTGGAATATAAAAACTACCGAGTGATACATGAAAAGTTAAATGTGTGCTAATATATGACTATATTGTTATGTTAAAATAAATTAAATTATTTATCTGAGCAATAACTGTGGCTTTTGAAAAAACTCTTGCCCACTTACAAAATATATCTGGTCCACTCACTACTCAGCCACCCCTTGGAAAAAATTCTATACCCATGCCTGTCAGAAGTTTAGAACACTCTCCATCAGTGGCACTTAAGTCCAACATTTTACCCAGGACATTAGACACTTCCACATACAATTTTTAACACCTACCTATTTTTTTTATAATGTTTACTATCGTATACACCAAGTATAGTTTTTGTATATTGTCTATTAAACAAATTATATTGTATTGAAAATGACACTCAAATAAGTAAAATATATACCCATCAGTTTCTTAAATTGTTTTCAAATACTATATTTAAATATATTTCTTAATACTCAATTAATACATTTTCTTATTATTAGACTTAAAATATAAGTGCTTTTTTACTCGCACTGGTCTTGGATGCAAATACGTTAATATTAGCATCTCATTTGTTAATTTCCATGTCTTGTACACAAGATATTTTCATCAAGTCTTCTAAACAATTTTCAGAACTTAAGAAGAAGTAGTGCGAAGTAGTGCCATTCATTAATTCAAGCTTGGAAAATGTCACCTAGCCAGTAGCAGATAAGTTTTACTTACAAAGTAGTAAAACTTATACAGTAAAACCGAAGCCCCCGTTTTTTTTAAACACTATACCCACCCACCCACCAACTTATTTACCTTTGACATTTGTCATAGGCACAATCGACTTTCTGTGACACTGCTCTCCGGATCTTGGAATCGTAGACAGTTGGAATTCACTGTTTTATTTTAGATATTGACTTGTAATTTATGATGAGGGGAAGGGGGGGTCCTATACAAATAATTTACGAACCGATATGACGTAGTTGGACATCAGTTTTTCGAATAGACTCGTAATTACCCGCAGACACGTAATTACCTATAGACGTGTAATTACGTGAATGTATAAGTTTTAAAAATGTATATTTAATGTTTGTTTTATTACCTTAAATTCCTATTCTATAAATCGCGTTTTTTTGTGCACGGTCAATATTAGAACCTCACAAATAACACCCAATGCCTTTACACAATAATATCACTATAACAATTTAAAATATAATATTACAAGACTATGAAAATGTATTACGCGAAATATTAGAAAAACAATTTGTCATTCAAATAAGTAGGTAGGTAGGTAGATTAATATACCTATATACTTAGATAGCAAATTACAATACTATAACGCCATTGCAAAAAAATTATTCTACTTTTACCCAAAGCTTGAGAGTTAAGGTTAAAATAATTTTTCCGTTTTTCGCCTAATTATTTACTTTTGGGTCTACCCATTTAACTGCTAACTTAACTTAACTAATTATTTTTTAACCACCGAGAAATCAACAAATTGAACTAATTTATTATGTTTCCAATTTCATTTGTTTTATTTTCGTACACAATCGATTTCGTTTTGATGTCAAAATATATAATTCTTGGAATGTCTGGTGTGGATTATGTTATTTTTAGTGACGAAAAACTTCAATGAAATAACCTTCCTGGTGTTATATTATACTGTATAAACACTATTATAGTTTGGAGTTGGTAAAAAAGAGTTCCTAGACTATATTGTTATGCGCAGAGTGATTATTTTATATGTTATCATGAACCACCCATTATCTCAAAAAGTATTTATGTTTTTGGAAATTATTTTTACATGGTTTCAAGTTGTTACAAAATGACGGATTCAAAAGTTATAATTTTTAATATATTTTATTCTTGTAATTTTTTTTAAGTTTTTTTTTTTACTTTTTTGAATGACAACAAACATTTTTAATTTAATCTTCTAGAGCGGAATATTTTTCTGAGTATTTTGATACATAAAAAATGAATTTGGGACGAGTAGTTTATGAGTTATAAATAAACACCGGATTTTATGTTTTTGCATATTATATCGCTGCTGAGTCTATATGCAGTCTTATGAGAGTAAAAAACGTGAACGATTCATTCAATTCTGAGTTCGTGGGAAGAAGTTTTTTTGCATATTTACATATAATATTTCATGGGTTAGGGAATATTTTGTAAATTGCGAGAAAAAAATATTGATTTTAATTAACATATTTAATTACGATTGTGTGATTTTTAAGTTTCTAAAATGAACAATATAAAATAAAAAACAGTTATTTAAAAAAATTCAAGTGTATATACCTCACTTATTAATTAAAGGACTGTTGTAAAAAATATAGTATAGATACTATTGATGTTTATTCATTATGCAAGCATATTTTTTAATTTTTCAAGATAATATAATAAAAATATATTTTGAAGGTTTCTTAGAGTATATTGGCATCTTATTTTAGATGTTTTAAGAAAATATAAGTATTTAGTTGAAAATATTTAATTTTTATGGAGTGGTACGCGGTTAAGTCGCAAAATGTTGGTCCACTACTTTACTGGCATAAACTTTAAATACCTAACTCATAAACCACTCGTCCTAAATTCGTATTTATATATCCAAATACTTGAAACTGTATTTTGTAATTTATTCAAAAAAGTAAAAACTTAAGAAATACAATTATCTGGATAACAAATATTTAAAAATGCATTTTTTTTTTTAAAAAAAAAAACTTTGTCTTACTTGAAACCTTTTACTACTTACTAACCTTCTACTTGAATACTTTTTGAAAAATGAGTGTCTCTTGCGTTAAATATGAATCACCCGATATAAACTACAAAAAATAAACTTTTTCGCATCTTAATAAATCTTGAAAATAATCGTGTGTTAACTTTTAACTATTACCTGCAGTGAGTTGACCAAAAATCATATCGACTTTTTCTTATCAATGCATATTAATACTCGACTGAGTTAAAACGAAATAATATTCGATAAACTCGCCATGTAGCGTTGCAGCAATTGATTTGCCCACGTCATGCTTTGAGCTATTATTTCATCGCATTGGATTGAGCTGTCGGGGATAGTAATAATTATCATAATCTAAAAACAAATTATACGTAGGAATAACAACAATAGTAGCGTGTGATGGGTGAAAAATATCAAAACTTTCGAGGGTACCTACGTCATATATTGGCACATCGAACGGACATTGTCGTGGAAAAAAGGCTAAATCATTATTATTTTATATGGGCAGGTCTCTGCAGCAACGCGTCTATCGTATATGCGAAAGTAATTATATTATTTATGCGATGGCGTCTATCCGACGGCAAGTGACGTAATACATTTTAGAGGAGAAGTGTGTTGTTTCAGCCTCAAGAACACCATATACTACAATAGGGGTGGGTGGCAGGTCATGTTTGATTTTATGCATATAAACTACCCTCTCAGGACGACTAACCATACTATATACCTGTATACCAGTATTCGATTAAGCGTTCAAAAACGAGGTTTTCCGGTTGATGTTTATTACATTGTGCGGAACACCACTGCAGACGAGGTATATTATTTATAATAATAATAATAATAATAATCTATTTATTTCAAGGCATGAAATTCCAATTCCAATTTTAACGAGACACGGTAATACGCACACGGCTATGATATATTTAACACAGATGTATAATAAATAATTTCGAATTTAAACATGATATCATGATATAGTTTAAGCCAGTTATTATGATAACGGATGACGACAAACAATGAGTTAACTGTTAAGTATACAAATATGATATTAAAGAGCTGTACGAATAAATATTAAAACAAATGAACAATACTTGAATAGTAGTCTTAAACGATTGAAATCGTAATGAAAATTCGTTGAGAAATAAAGACATTAAGAGGATTTCAGCGGTACTCGGAAAAAAAATTACCGGAAATTAAATCCAAAATCTCCAATGCAAATACTTATATATAAAAATTGAACATCATAAAATTCTCAAAACTAGCTTTAAAATTAAAATATAATATAAAGCCTATGGTGTTGCCTAGATAATAATCTTAAGTTTACATTTTATAAGAAGTCAATTCACTCCAGTGGCGTACATAGAAATAATTTTTGGGGTGGGTTATATTGTATGATTAACTATTAAATAATACTTTAATTTTACAGTAAAATCTAAACAAATTTGTTACTTATATGGTCGTCGAAATCGAAATTACCTCCCACTAAATATAAACAATTGCGGTGTTATTTCTTTTTTTCGTCTAGATAATGCTATTAGTTATGAATTTTATTATAAAATCGATTATAATTGTAGTATATTACACATTAATACTTTAGTTAAAAATAATTTAAGATGTTAGGATCCATAAACAGGAATACGATTCGTTTTAAAAATATTAACTCATTTATAATATAATATTATTTAATTTCAGTATGATATTTGTCAAATTGAGATTCAACTTACTGTACTTTTAATTTTTATTACCAACGGGAAGTAAGTACCTATCCGTTTATAAATAAATAAATAAATAAATAAATATTTATACATTTAGCAATATCATGTAATATAATAGTATGTACCTATTTGTCAATATTATAATAATATAATCATTATCATTCAAATATTGTTATATATTTTGTATTATTATTAACCATTATTTTTTACCCAGCAGTACGGTTGGGTATAGCTTTAGGGATTTTTTCCGTTGATTTTTTTCCTATAATATATTCATTTCAGCGAACTGTTTGTTTTCTCTCTCCGGCTCACAAGCTACATATAGACAAAACGCTTTATGCAGAAACTTTTATATTTATGTTTTAGAGTAAAATCATCCATTACAAAAATTATTGAGAATAATAAAAAAAAAAAAAATGGGAAAAATTCAAAATAATCTACTATGAAAAAATGTAATAAACTACTCTATTATGTGTTTTAAACGCAATCCATGCAGACCTCCTCAAACTGGATACATGTAAGTAGCTAATTCTGTTGCCAAAAAATCTATAAAAAAATACACATGCACAGTTTATTTTTGTAGTCATTTTAAGTTCAAATTTGGATGTAATTACATATTAAAAAACCTAGAATAACTAGTTTAGTTATTTTGTTGTGATTGTATAATACTATTTGTGGGTCTTGAAACTTCTAAAGTACACTATTACCTATATATCTATGATAGTATCACGGTTTGTTGTTGATGTATAACGCGTTATAAGTAGGTACTTAATGGAGTAAAAATTATAATATTAATAAAAAAAAAAATAGTAAACACTGCCAAACTTATTATAACCTCATAAAATAATTGAGAAAAAATTATTTTTTACATTTCAAAATTTCACTTTTCGTGCTTTTTTGGTAGTATATAATTAAACTCCACTTTAGAAGGTTTAATTTTTTTTTATTAAGAGTATACTATACGTGAGTTTGTTGTCTCCGTATTACAATAAACCTACTACATAGCAAATTTCCGTTCACTAGTTTCAATAATGTTCTGTTAGTTTTTATATCAGAGTGAATGGTGATCATCAATTATTAATATTTACTATAGACCTACTATTAAACTTTTAGTTTAGAACATTAACTGTGCTTAAGCGTCGGCTTTTATTCGATATTTAAATTTTCAAGCAAGATATGAAATATCACAAATTAAAAATGCTCTTATCCAGTTTGAAAATTAAAATATGGAATAAAAGCAGACGCTTAAGCACAGCAGTTAATGTTCTTAACTAAAAGCTTAATAATAGGTCAATATACTCTAATATAAAAGCTCACAGCACACTATTGTAACTAGCTGTGAACGAATATTTGCTATGTCGCTCGTATGTAAAACCGATAACAAAAGGATGAGTAACGTCCAGTTATAATTTTTAAAAATAAAATAAAATCGTTTAAAATGTAATTTAAGAAATAAATTTATATTTTCAATATGCTAAAATATTTTTTAGAAAATAAAATTTCACACACTCATTAAATTTATGTTTAATCATTAAACACGAAACACGAAACTCGAACAAATTTTAGGTACCATATATTAGGTGGTCGTTTTGTCGATTAACACGAACAGAAAAATGTCAATATGTACATAATATTATGTATCTATTTTCGTTTGGATAATAATGGATAATGATCTCGAGGTCCGCGATGAAAATGCTGGAGAAGATGAAAACCCCGAAATCCACTGAAATCTCTGAACCTCCAGTGGATAAGCAATCTCGGGATGATGTGTTGTTGGCAGCCTTCGATACCCTCGTCAAATTTTCCCGAACCAGTGCAGAGTTGTATTGCAAATTTGATGACCCGTTGCAGCAGTGCCGTATCTAGATACTTGTGTGCCCCAGTGCAAATTGGCGTAGGTGCCCCATCAATAGTGTACACCATTTATAGTGTACCATGTTTTAGAATAAATATATGAAGACAAACTAATTTACACAAGTTTTTATAATTTAATGTAATATCAAAGAATTTTAATAAGTCACCATCTAAAACGTTATGATATATATTATAACAATAACTAGATTATAATATTAGGTATTGACTATTTAAAATTATTAGATTACTTATGATAGCGATTATATTATATTACATTCGTATATGTACTATACTACTACTACTACTACTACTACTACTACTAATAATAATAATAATAATAATAAAAAAATTATCGACATTATATTTTTCATAAGTCAGAAATTAGTATTATTAATACTCGTTGTATTACCTACCTAATTTGAATATTAGTGCTAGATTTTAAAATTTTTTTTCTTGCTTTTTGATTTGCGAAATTGTTGATTATTTGGTCAATATTAAGTTCTTCGGTGCGCTCTCTTTCTATATTTAAAATTGAAATATTATTGAGTCTTTCTTGAGAAATTGTATTTCTTAAATAATTCTTCACAAGTTTCAATGTAGAAAATGATCGTTCGGCTGAGGCGACAGTTACAGGTATAGTTAAAAATATCGAGCATGCAGTAATAATATCTGGAAAGCTACTTGAAAGATCATTTTCTATTATGTAATTTACTATACTAAGGATATTAGGTAATTCAATTTGATTAATAATTTACTTAAAGACAATACTTGTCGAGTACAATCAGAACTAATGTCTATGTCATATTTTACAGCAACATCATAAGATGCATTGATGATATCAGCTTGATTGTCTTCTTTTAATGAAGAAGGATTTAAAAAACTGAACGTACTTGCAACTTCATATAACCCTTCAAATCGTCTACGAATTTGAAACAAAACGGTGTCAATAATTGGAAAAAAAACCTTGACTTTAAAATTATCTTTTGTTGTATTTAAACGTCTATCTCCATCTACTTCATCGAAATAATGTTTAGCAAATGTCTGTCGCTTAGTTTTAAAATCTGTAGGTATATTCCATTTTGAACATATTAGTTGTGCTGTATTTAAAATATCTTTATAACGTATATTGGAAATAAATAATAATTAATATTTATAAAAATTCTTCATATTATAATACATTACTTGTAAAAATAATAATAATAATAGATAATAGTGAAAAAGACTAGCGAAATAAATACTGAGAAAAGGCCGAACATTATTTTTGTTGTTATAAATAACTTAGTATTATTTTACAACGTACCTAAATATGTAATAATAATAATTCACTGAATTGTTTTACTAAAAAAAAATTGTATTATTGTAGGTACCTATGCATCTTTCATATTTATTTATAAAATATAATAATTTAATACATAGGCACCGTTGGTTGGCAATCCACTTGTTTTTGTAAAAAAAAAAACACTTATTTTAGGGAGCTTTAAAATATGTTCTTCTTGTTGTATTTTTTTTTTTTTTCGTTTTTCACATCCACTCAATTGTTTTTTGGTAGACATTTTTAATTTGAACAAAAATAAGTGATACTCGTACACAAGAGCTAGGCCGTATTAAGGAATGAATGACAACGACGCGTAGTCCACAAAATATCACAAACGTTATGTTTATCTGATCGGTTATAGTCTATAGACACACTGTTCAACACAACAATCTATAATGACACGTTTTGAAATAGGTAATCGCGTGAGCCGAAACTGATGGAGTCGCTCGCAGAAATATCATAAGTTTCCGCGAACTCGCGTCTCATGCTAACGACACTATATAGGCAATATAGTTACATATTATTATGTAACTATTACCGTCTATGTGTCTATGCGTCCATCAACACAATAAATCAAAAGGCCTTTATTCATCATCTCACAATAGTATTTAATATAATTTTATAATAATTTTTTTTTCTTTTTTCTTTGTTTATCACATATCACATAATCGGTAAGGGCGTAGGGTAGGGCCCTTTCAAGATCAAGTGCCCCAGTGCATTGCACCGCCAGCACCGGAGGTTTCTACGGCACTGACCCGTTGAACAGCATCAGAAAACAGTGCCTAGAAAACTATGAAGTTACATTCACCCAGAAACCTATCACTGACGTGAGTTTTAAATTATTTTTTTTTTTTCGAAAAAATGTATTAAAAATATTTCTTCGTACAATATTATGTAATGCAGCGTAGTAATTAATTAATCAAAAATATTTGTTTATAATATGCAGTGTGTACCATAGTAGTGTACGTTTATATTTTGAAGATTACATAAATAAAAAAAAAAAATATTTGAGTGTAAAACAACGTATTAGATTTAACTTACTCTGATAACACGAACAAATTCGTATTAAACCTATCGGTTTGCACAAATTTAAACACGAACAGGTTATTCCGTGGCCCCGTCGTGTTCGTGTTAACGAGGGAGTACTGTAATTACATATTATTATTATTAAACACTTGTAAATAATAATTGTAATGTTTGTATAATATACGATACCTACACTATAAAATGGTACGTATATGGTCAGTGGTCACCAATCAGTGGCAATCACTATAATGCATTTATAGTAACAAAGCTATTTTGTGCATATTCTAGTAAAACGTGAATCATTAAGAATACCAATAAATAATAATACCATATATATATATATATATATATATATATATTATACGGTATATTTTATTCTGGATTTCGCGCCCCTTTTTCGTTGCGTCCTGGCCTGGGCCCTAGCTACGGCTCTGGTGATATGATTAATTTGGAATTTATTATGGGTAGGTACCTATTATAGGTCAATTTTTTTTTTTTAATACCATGGCCCGGCGGCCGAGTTCAATATCTTTCGGTCAGTAGTGGTAGCACGGTCAGTAGCACGGTCACGTGATATTCTGTCGTGCGAGTTCGGAGCATAGATAAATATAATCTATGGTTCGGCGTTGGAGCAGTGCTGGGCCGGTGGGCTTATCATCCGCAGATAATGAATTATAGATCATAAAATGCGTTATCTATATATTCTGTGGTTTCATCTGTGGTAAGGCCCTTGGCTGGCTTATCATGTAATAACGATAGCATAGAGTTAATTTGCGATAACATAATATGACAAATAATAAATATAATGAACAATATATATCAATAATAGTAACTATATATATTATGTACTGGTAACAGCTAAACAGACACACCAGGGTTACAATGTGCTCCAAATTCAATTAATAGGTAATAATAATATAATGATTAAAACTTTATAATTTACTACAAATACATCAAATACAATTTATATATTTTATACATAAATATTCTGTTTCTACTGGCAAATAATAAATAAAACCAACAATATATTATATATATATTAATATATCAATAATCGTAACTATGTATGTCTCAACAGACACACCAGGGATATAATGTGTTGCAATTTCAATTAATGGGTAATAATATAATGATTAAAACTTTATAATTTAATGCAAATACATCAAATACATTTTATACATGAATTATTAATAATAACTTATATATTCAGTGACACACATCGAGGGAGTGGTAGGAATTATTATAATTCAATCATTACAAAAAAAAAATCCTGTGTGCTCTACTCTATATATTTGTGTTTTATATAATAAAATAATGTTAATTTATTAGATAAGTTGATATTAAAAAAAAAATACAAAATTAATATTAAGTAGTTCCAAATTATATTTTACAGTGTGATTTATCAAGCATCCTCACCCCCATTTTAGATTCTGAGTGGAACGATGAATGTATTGATTTTACAATGATGTGTGTTTTTTTTTTTTTTTTTTGTGTCTGTGTACACGATAAGTAGTCGAAATAATGCT
>WHPZ01565419.1:0-10725 GCA_016617965.1 Macrosiphum rosae
AGTCATAAAAATTTAATTTGACTTTCTTATAGACATTTTTTTTGTTGATTAAGGTAGATAATCTTATAAAGAATCTTGTATTCAATTTTAAAATCTTAGATTTAAACAGAAAAATTTTTACGAATTCTTAACTCAAAATAATTTGCTAATTTTCGTGATTTTTCCATATTTTGTCAATTTTTGAGCTTTAAATGCTTATAAAAAAAAACTGTGACTAAGGATTTTTAATATTTTTCATCTGCCTTTGAAACAATATACTTAGAGCCTTCTATTAAATTTTCAAGTATTTTTACTCAAAAAATAAATTTTTTTTGATATTTATAGAAAAGAAAAACTAAAAAAATTTAAAACTGAAAATGTCCGTAAACAGCTCAAAATAAATCAAAATATTTTGAAAATGTTATCGTGTATAGAAAATGCAAATAAAACAACCAGTGAAAATGTCATTTATCTACGGTCATTTGTTTTAAAGTTACACTAATTAACTATTAACATTTATTATTTGTAAAAATGTTCCAAGCATAATAAAATACTAGATCAAAAATTACATCTATTTGATCTATCTTATATTATATACATTATACATATTTTACATTACATATATTATGTATATATTTTATAGTATAGACATGAATAAAGCTAAAGGAGTTCAATTTAACATTATCTAATCAAAAATCCCTGATCCGTTACAATTTTGACATCCTTATATCCCTATATAATATATGGCTGTATAAACGACAAATAAATTTAAATTGTAATAATATTATGTGAAAAATTATACACCTACAAAGTATATTAAACGGAACATTATGCTATATAAAGTAAAAAAGTCTATCATTTTTAATAAATTCGGTAGTATTTTTATAGAAATCATATCCTTCTAATAAAATATTTATCAAGTGTGCAAAGAATAAGAATCAAAGCTAATAATAAATGTAGAAAATGAAAGTACTTCTGTAGTCCTGTTACAATAATTAACAACATATTTTATCAAAATGGATTTCAGAATATTTTTCCACATAAATGTATAGGTATGTTTGCGTATATTAGCAGTAACACCTCTTTTAGAAGTCTTAGAATAAAGAACGTTTGGTAAATTGGATATAAAAACAATTATTTGTGTTGAACTACGGGAGAATAAAGACTAACAAATAACTTGTTAATATTATCAATTGAAAACAGCTATCAATTATTGATAGTAAGATTTATAATGACTATGGCGCTTTATTTATGACCTTAATGAAAAAAAGTCAAGAAAAGTAATTTTATGAGTTCCTGATTATTATTGTTTTGTATTAAATATTGTATAAAGAGTTACTAATTTGTTAATATATTATACTTGTATGCTTATTTAACGTTACAAGTTACAATTATTACGATTTTGTATGAGTAGGTACTAAATATATACATAATATAATAGGGTTCGTACTGTCGGTCGACTTGTAAAATTTACCATTATTTATGGTAGGCACACCTTAGGTAAGTGTAACAACTGTAAGAGCTTTACCTGCATGTTTTTGCGAAAAGTATGTGGATTTAGTATCCTGAAAATTAAATAGGGGCTACTATAGCATATGATTGAGCTACAAGACATCTATGAACAGGCCTGCAGGTGGATATCATGCTTGGTGGTTCATCGTGTACAATTCATATATTATAGAGTCAGAACATGTCATCGGCAATCTTCTACTGCTACCCTATACTTATGTAAGAGTACGTTCGCACGCTATATTATAGTATAAGCATTAAGCAAACCATCAGACAAGCTGATGTTACACTTTAATGGTGTAGTACGTACAATGACGTTATATAATAATAATTACACGGTAATAACGTTAAATGTGTGACCCGAAACGAAATGCTTAAAATATAGTCGACGGGATGGTATACTATTTTGGTTTAGGTAACCTGCAGATATAGGAATTAGTTTTGTCCCTGATTAATCGCGGATAAGTCGTTCCGTCAAAATGTCGATAATATAATCCATTGTTACGTGTACAGCAGATATTATAATATATATATAGAACATAACGCGAAGTGGCTGGATTGAAGTATATATATATATTTATCATAATATTATCGTTGTTGTATAACGTCGAATTGGCAAAATAAAAAAAAAATTATTGATATTTAATAAACATCGAACCGTAAAAATAAATACGTCTAAATGCTGTGTCGAGGACAAATTCATACCAACCTACCTCTTTTTTTTTGTCTAGATCGGTGGTTCTCTCATTATTATAATATTATACACACAATTCCATCGAGTATTTAAGTTTTTTTAACCTTACAACTACAGCCTTTGGGTATAATATGTATAATATAAAATATAATATATCATAATTTTATTACAGAGCGTGCAATATTGTATATTTTATTCCTTTTTATATTTTTGAATTTTCGTCAGTTTATACGAATCGTAAAAGTTTCAAGCTAATGACAAAATTTGATATTTATTGCATGTTGTGGTAAAATGTAATGTTATACTGTTTTCAAAATCACAAAAGGTGTAAAATAATATTTTGTGAGTAGACAATTCTATAGGTAGTAATAAATTGTATCGACTTCGAACCTATCATCGTTTTTCGATAGACTATATCAATTGTACCGTTTTTAACAAGAAATAAACTTTCTTGTTTTCAAAACTATTTGTTTTGCATTAAGTACACAGTTAAGATGTTAAATTTATTTTTAATTAATTGTATACCTAATGTATAGCCGTAGATTTATTTACCTATGTACCTACATTTATTTTACTATTAATCATTAGTCATTTTTACTGCATATTATAATATGGCAAATTATGATACATTTTAATGCATACAAATCTGTGCTCTAATTATAGTGGTACCTACTTAGATCGTACCATTATAATTTATAATGCGTTTCTTACTTGCGGACTGCAGCCGAGTCGAACGAATGACATAAACCATTATTCTTCCATTCTCACTCTCAGCATATTTTTTTATATAAAGTACACATTTTTAAGGTTTCTGGACATGTTTGCCCGATGTATTTACTGTAATATCTGCATATTATGTAACTATGTAAGGTGTTCCCATATGAATAAATATGATTGTTAAAGTCATAAAAATTGAGTACCAAACGATAACATTTTATATGTCGCATACACGATCCAATATAGTAATATGCATCGTTTTCTGTGAGCAGGGTGTGGTGGGCTGCTTCAAGTACCTACATATTATATGGGCCAAGTAATGTAGTTTGGCCAAAAATATATTACGTAAATACTACAAATATTCAGTAGATACCTACGAATAATCTGTGTGTCGTTTTGAATAATAAAAAAAATATTATCACATTATTTTTGTGACGATAAAATTATTATAATATTTCAGAATTGTACACGTCGTTAGGTAAGTTATACGTGTATATTATAATAAATTTACTATTACCTATATAATAATAATTATAATATTCATAGAACAATATTATAATAATAATAATTTATATAGCAGTATACCACATAATATAAAATAGCAATAATTGGACGCCACCTGAACAACAATGATATTGATTGGAACGACAAAAAATGATTCGTAATAGATATTGTTTTATCATCGTGTGATTAATTTTTCAAGGGTAAATATAAAATAATCAAACAACAATAATTATGCGCATGTTTAGAAATATCGTATATAGGTATATACATAGGTATATAGGTAAACACATTTACGATCTATAGACTCGTCTTTGTTCTAATTATGCAACAAAGCAAAAATAATTTATCAAGTGATTTTTTTTATACAAGGAACAAAATATGTGTGGTCTGGTACATTTTTTTTTTGTCTCTGTTGAGACGATACCGACCTACACCTTTTTTGTATTTAAAATCATATATCTACCACAAGTATTCGCCCCGTGCTAATTAGGGGATAATAATATAATATGTACTATGTACAAATGTACAATACCTAGTGTTAAATATAAACAGGAAATAGATAGGTAAGTTCTATACCTATATAAAATAATTATAACTTTATACTGTGCAACGAACCAAAGTGCAATTAGTATTGTATATGAATATTTAAAAAAAAAAATATTATATTTTTTTTTTAATAATAAATAATATCGATTCCTATATTATGTAGAAACTAGAAAGGTTACCTACCAGTCATCAATATTTTTAATTCACCTATACCGTGTAAATAATTATTTTTTTATAAGAATTATTTGTATTCAGTCCAAGTTTTTACTCGATACCAAAAAGTTATAAATTATACCTATAATAATCATAATATATGTATAATTAAGCATTGAATATACATTGAATAATTTGTTGTACACAATTTTCTCACATAATATTGTGCCAACAAAAAATTTACACTATATATTGCAGGACACTATCAATTGAAGAAAAAATTGCGTATTAAATGTCGCGTCGCATATATTTTATTTATCTCTATTTATCGTGAATAACAACACAAACTGACGTCATTTCAAAACAGTTTAATGAAGATTAGATATTATATTATTATTTAGGTATATAACACAGTATTATACATATTTTATTTTGATTATTATGTCATCTATATATTATAACTTGATATCTAGCACACATAATAATATAACCTATAGTTAGTTTAATACTTTAATGTTATGCTATCACATGATTAAAACTGTTCAATATGTATTTTATATATCCATTAAGTAAATTACAGTTAATACGGATTACGGAAAGTTATGTCATATATGTATAATTTATTAATAGTAATAATATAATTAAAAAATATATACGTATATAAATTTAACCTTATAATTACGGTTTTTATTTTGTAATTATATTGTTGGTGATTGTAAGGTATATAAATATGTATCAATTTATCAAGATTTTTATCTTATGCTATGGGACATAATACGGATAGAACAAAATGTGTTATATTATTATGTCATAATATATCATACAGGCATATTAGTTGTATACCTATGTACATATACCTCTTTTACTTTGAAGATAAATAGTCGAATAGTAATAAAAGTTGGTCGTTATAAGACGTGCAGCTATTAACCTTTGTGTTCGAATAAAACCCTAATACAATCAGTAGACAGTGATCACAATATTAGGTAGGTATCTATACTTATATATTAAATATATGTATATAATTTAATACATGGTAACTAGGAAGTTTAGAAACTTTTTGAATCCTATAATAATTCATGGTACATAATATACGATAAATCCGTGCTTTCTTGACAGTGAATATTAATTATTTAACTTCTGGGGTCTCCAACTTTCAGCCCACAGATCTCTGATATCCTTCGTCCTAGCTACATATAATATAATATTTTATATTATATCCGCGAGTTGTGAGGAAATCGATCGGGGCAATAAAAATAAAACAATGTAATTATTATTTTTCTCTGTTAAATGATGGTGAAATAAAATAATGAAATGGTAAATAAAATTCTTCTCTATTGACAATCTCATTAGTCATTACAAATGTATTTCAGATTCGGCACGCCGCTGCCATAATAAAAAGGTCGAAGACCTCTGATTTAAATTATTATCAAATAATTTATTGCCATTGTTTTACGTTTTTTTGTATCGCAAGTTTCAAGTTTGTATATCACTTGAATCATCCATTAAAATATAATATAATATTTTGTACTTTACATAAATGATACCTATAGATATATATATACATAAACATTCGACATAATATGTTAATGCTATATCGTCAATCCAGGCAATCACCATCACTGATAAATTATTGTAAAATAAAAAATACTATTATATAAACACGAGGATTTATTTAGGTAATTCATTTTATTTAATTACTCTGACTATATATAATAACTAAAAATTATATGTCCAACGCGTATAATGGACTTGGAAAATAAATATTGACCAATCCATCATGTGATAGTTCTAACTTAAAGCTTATTGTGTGCTCTTGACGGGGATAAATTGTTTGAAAACTGACTGATTAATTACTATATATTATATAGGTATTTCGCCTACATTATAATATTTGAATTTTTTTTAATCTTCATATATTTGAGTTCAATATTTGGCACTCGAATAGTTATGGGGATGCCTACAAAGTGTTCTGGGTCACAAGATTTTACAATACTGTTTTAGGATTATAGACTTTTCTAAAATAATGTTGTTAAGTCAATTTTTTTTCCTCTAAAATATAAACCGGTCCAGTCACAAACAGGTTTGTCCAAAAAAAAAACTAAAATATTTGCTTGTTAATTTAATAGATTTTTTTATATATTATTATATTATATACTGTCTATATAGACAGTGTATAGACTATAGGACTATAGATGTATATAATTGTGCCCATATACAATATAAACAATATTATAGGCCATCTGTTCATGGACTTTTTGCAAACAGTATTTTATTATGGCGCTGCAGTATTTTTCAGATAATATTTAATGTGTTATAATTTACAAAGATTTATGGCGAGATCATTGACCAGTGCTCTTAAACTTGAAAATTTTGAGTCCAATGCTCATTGAAAATATTGTACTCAACCTAACTTTTGGGTGGTAAAGTTTAAATCTGATATTATTTTATTCATTCTTCAAGATGATAATGGGCCACACTGAACATGTTGTTGACACACATTGAATTTACTAGTTTGTACATTTATTTTTTTTTACTACTGAGAGAAAATTAATAAACAGAACTGTATATTATAAAGAACAAATAGGTAGGTATTTTATAGGAACCTATAATAGAAAATAGATAATTTGTGCATATAGTATTGTCGTTTATAGAAATAAAAATCACGGTTTGCAGGTTTGCTATGAAATTGGATTTATTTTGTTAAATTAAAATAGCAAACGGAAAAAGAAATTTAAATTACTTAAGTAGATAGGTAGTATTTTGTGAGTAATGGTTTTAAAATGGCCTGCAAACATTTTGGAACTAACAATTAAAAAACTGAAACGAAACGCGCCTGGTCCCTGGTAATATACATTCATTTCTACCCTTTTGTAAAGGTTGTCTTACGTTAATATGTTTCATACATGTATAGAGTTTTTCTGGAAAAGTTCAAGCTTTCAACCTCTGTAATACTAGTTATTACCACTTATTGCCTACCTGCACTCTGCAGAAACACCTAAAAACATTTGGTACTCGTCCAAAATGTTATACATCTATCGGCACGCACGTTTGGTGGATTAGTATTTCTATCTAAAAAATATAGGTACCTACCTACCTATCTACCAATACTTATCCACTATATCAAGTTGTATACACTTAACTGTATATGCTCATAATAATATACTACCTATGACCTATGTACCAAACATTTTGTATATTTGTTACATATACAGCTAGTATATATATATATGTATATTGTATTTAGAAAAAACGTTGTGCTTTGCTACCCGAGTCCTCACGAGTTTTAATGATATAATTTACCAAATCCAGGTGGTACAAATATATTGTATTATATTATTGCTGAACTTTATTTAGCATATTTATTATTTGTTTTATAATGCAGAATCGAAAATTTAATTATGAAAACAGTAAATCTACAGCTAGTCGTTGGAATATATATGGTGGGAAACTGGTGTCAGTACAACAACGCACACGAACCATTTCAACCAATATAGGCAAATGAAAAACAGAATCTGTGGACTGTGGTATAAACGTATAGTTAGGTGTGAAAAGTAGCATATGTAATACGTCAAAAGATAAAAATCTAAAATACATCACAATAGTACTTTATATTTTTCATAAGACTCTTGATTAGCCTAAAGCCTATTTACATACATATTATACTGTTATGTGTATACTAAATAATATTATTTAAAATTAATATTAACTTGATAAAGTGAATACAGAATAGGTACTTAGGTAGGTACTTTATATATAAGATAAAAGAATGTAAAATTACAACTTATAACTTTTTAACTCGCTTGGTTAATCAAAAAAATAATCAACCTTTTTTACAGAATTACCGTTTAATAAAATTATATATATAGAGGCATAAGCATAATAACTATAGTTTTGTTTTTGTGGTTGTGGACTGTGCACGTTGTAGGTACATAATATATATTTGTAGGGAGGAGAGTCTGGTGAGGTATATCAAGAGAAAATTTTGTATAGTATAAGATCATAAAATTATAAGATTATGTAGGAATAAGTACATAATTTTATTGAAACATGATAGTATAATAATGATTTAATTTGAAATAATTTTTGAAAAATTAGTTATAAAAAAGCACTCTTCGAAATTGAAACTATTAAAATGTGCTTAGGTATACCAGACGTTAGCAATATATCATGATGAAATATGTGCTCGGGAGTACAAATTATGCGTTGGCTCGTGTCCAACATCAAAGTTTATACGTATCTAAAATTGAAATCATTATTAAACCAGAACGTGGAGCCGCGATAACGAATCGGTATAAAAACGTGCGTTCGACGTTTATATACTATATATATATAAGTAGGTATAACTAATATATACTCTGCAGTGTAGGTATACTTACGTCTCACGTGTGTACAGGGTGATTCACCAACCATTTTTTCTTTTAATAATGAATTTATTAAAATTATGATTTTTGTTTATTAAATATAGGTACATAGGTACTTAAATACCATATTTCCAATTATTGATATTTTTTATGCTACTTATAAGGAGTAGCTTGTGGCTATTATAGCAAAATAATAATACACACTACTGTTTTTAATTGAAAACCCCACTTTCATACTGTAAATTATTTAGTGAAAAATATTTTTAAAAATGTTGATGTACCTATCAAATTTATAATTCAAATGAGTGGTTTTTTTATTGTTACAATGTATACACTATTTACTAAGGATATTAGCCCTTAAAAATGGTTTTACAAAATTATAAAATATTAAAAATGTAACATTGAATCTAGTATTTATTTTACTTGGACCATTTTTACAAATTTTAAATGTTTGTAGATTTAATAATAAGATTTTAATATTCATAACCAAAATTTTCAAATCACCATAATTAGCTCCCATAATATCTCCCAAAATCTTTATTATGGTCCATGGACCATATTTACAAACCTTAGTACACGAAGTTAAATAACTGAACAACTATAATACTAGTTCGAATTTTGATTATGATATGTAGATATGTCAAAATGTACAGAAAAATTATCCACCAAATAATTTACTGTAGAAAAGGTGGATTATCATTTGAAAAACCGAAGTTTGTTACTCCGCAGAACACTCCTTAAATAGTAGAAGCTAGAAATCTCGAGAATTTGCATATATGGTCGTTAAGTATATCTAAAAAATTTAAAAATCAGATTTTGAATAACTGCATTATAGAAAGAAGGGGTGAACAATGAACATACTTGGTGAATCACTCTGTATACGTATGACGTTGGATCGATGAGATTTAAATTTCTAACCGAATGAATTAACACGGTTCGCTGCTCAGTTGCCTTGATGTATCTATTATAATATATATATGTATACACAGGGTAATGTTATATAGGTACATATAATACCGCCACATCTCGAATAAACACAATTTTACCTATATTATGTATTATAATGTACTATTATTATACCGAAAATTAATCAGTATATATACCCTGGTGAGCTATTTTGAATTTTTAATGAACTCGAGTTGTAGCTGGTATAGGTATATATACGTACTAAGCCAATCGATCTGTGTGTACGAAAGCCCAAGGGGCGGGTATGTTGGGAAAATATCAAAAAATTCTGGTACCTTGGTTATTAAAAAACCCACGGTGACAAGGCGGACGTGTGCATCGAAGAAAAAACCATTAAAATGTAATATAGGAAATATAATACATTTTATTACAATACCGTAGTTGGACAGTCACAACATAAAGTTACGCTTATAATTTGTTGAAGTTCAATTTTTTTTTCTATGAATATAAATTGAATTATATTGTTTTTTGCAGAGGTCTATAATATATTACCAATATTATATTGTTGTTAATATTATTACAGGACCTAATTTAATCCTAATTGAATAATTTTATTACGGCGAGTAAAATATTTTACTAGGATTTGTTGCCATAAAAAAATTTACTAGAGAATAGCCAGCCGCCCTTGAGCCCTCCTCATAATTGTATTATACATTTATACTGAAGGTGACATTTTAAAATTTAAACAATTAAATTAGTCTATTATTATTATATTATAATTTATATCCGACTCTGTTCGGGTGTATAATCAATTGTTTTCTATTTATGTTTTAGATTATTACTTATTTCATAATGCCCATATAAGTGTGTGTCCTCAACAAAAATAAAATTGTGTTAAATTAAATAATTACCCATAGATTAGTATAGACACCAGGTGATTTATTTAATTAAAACCCCAATTATTTCGAAAATGATTAATTTTTCGAAAAATATGTGTTTATTACATAGTTTTAGTTCGTCACAAAACAAGTTTTTTGAAAATATTTTCATAATTTTTTATTATTTTAGTATTTTATTGTTGTTATATTGAAAGTTTCATACATTTTCTAATGATTACATAATTTTTTTTTAAAGCATAACATATTTCCAGTATTTTTATGTATATAAATATATTGCTTTGTAATAAGAACCAAAAGCAACCCCATTATTAATTATAAAATATGAATCGTTCTAAAATAGATTAATTGAAAAAATGGCTAGATCAGAAAAATTTAAAAAAAAACTCATAATACAAGAATTATTTTTGACTTAATTCACCAAATTAATATTTAGTCATGCTACCATGATGTATGTACC
>WHPZ01565425.1:0-22252 GCA_016617965.1 Macrosiphum rosae
TTCACTTTCCAATCGAACAAGATACTGAAGTCGAAAATCGAAGCATTATTTCGACTACTTATCGTGTACACAGACACAAAAAAAAAAAAATTAAAAAATTAAAAATAAAAAAATAAAAAAATAAAAAAAAACACACATCATTGTAAAATCAATACATTCATCGTTTCACTCAGAATCTAAAATAATTTGCACTTCATTACGATGACGCTATTAAGAAATATAAGATAGGTAGGTATGCAATTATACGTATTGTATGGGATTACTGTAAGAAGCGTAAAATCCTCAATACTAGAAACAGCGCTGGAGTTAAATTTAAAAAAAAAATCATCGGTAGAGACTCAAACTCTAGAGAATTTACTATAAGTCTACAAACACGTAGGTATTGCGTGTAATGTGCCAATTTCAATGGTCATTTCTTGTGTTGTTCAAGTCCTGCTGTACACAGTAGCAGTTTAGTCGTGAACAGTGAATTATTATTAACAAGTTGACGGTATAAATGGACATTTCCCCCCCCCCCCCATTTTTTTTAAAGTTTATTATTGACTAATAATATTAAATTTAATTATACAATATTATTTATTATTTAATAGACTGATTGCAAAGACTGCAACTTATAAAAAAAAGTATTATTTGGTAATAAATAGGTAGGTACTTAGTTTTAAAAATAATGTTAATTAGTTTTTAAATTAAAAAATATATAGTTTTTAACACTTTTTTTTAAAATAATTGTATGGTTCCAAGTGACCCCCCACAATTGATTAAATGCGATCTGCATTTGAAAAAAAACGCATGTTCCAAGTCACCCAAAACTTCCGGGTGACTTGGAACAAGCACTTTTTATTTATTTTTTTACCTTAATTTACTTAAGAATTTTATTTTATTTTTTTGCTCAATCTATTCCTTGGAGGTGTGCGACACTACACGATTGTTTACAGAATTTAATTAGCAATAATGAGTAGTTAAAGTAGTTAAGTGGTAAAAATCGTTCCAAGTCACCCGGATTGACTGTAACATAATATAATATGCACTCAGTAGTTGTATGAACCCACGGGCTGAGTATCATAATATATATGATAATGATAGGTACTGAAATTTTTATTAGAGCTTCTGGCATGGGAAATCCCTAGATACAAATAAATAAATAACCTTGAGTGTCAAGACCAAATTAGCGAGTATAAGTAAAATATTAAGGTCAATAATTGAAAGTTTCAAGTGTATCGTGTCATATGTCATATCTACAGTCAACTTGTTTTATCGCTATGAGTCTATGACCACTGTTTTATTTAAAGTGGCCATAAATAAACGATAAATTGACGTAATATAAATGTTCATAACTCAATACAAATCATTTTTTTAATTTTCAGGTAATTATATACCTGAACCTAATAATATACAAAGTACTGTATTATATATTTTACATACCCATATGTTAGAAAGAACGAACAATTCGCTCAAGGAACCGTTTCAAAGATTTTTGTTTTAATGTTTTGAAACAATAACAAAGCTCTATGAGAAATAATATTATTTATCAATGCACATTAAATGTTTCGATGCTATAAAATCAACGATGACATGTTATAATTATTGTCAAAAGACCTAATTTATTATAGTTTATAGCTTCGTGCAATATTTTAATGGTGAAGCTTAATTTAATTTACTAAAACATCATTTTTCAGAGAATATCAGACTTTCAAAATTTCATGTGTGCACATAATATTATATAAAACATAAATATATGGACATGAAGCTGATCGCAATAAGTACCTTTGGGTCTCCAAAGTTTTCTCTGTGATTGACAGTTTTATGATTCAAGTTTAAAACCCTTGAATATTATATATGATGGTACTATGGTTGGTGTATGCATATTATAATATATACCTATATATGAGCTATCCACATAAACCATGATAGTACTTTCTTTGAACAAAATAATTATGTAAATTATATGTTTATACATTTCGAGGCTATTCGTAATACGCGTATGCCATAAAACAACGCAGCCTCGCAATTTTATGGATGTTTTGGAGAACTTAATTTACCCAAAAATAAGCTAACGGGCTTACAAAAAAAAAAACTTGCTCCTTTATGATTCGTAGGAATAGGTAACTTTTTTCGTTCCCTTCAGAACATAAAATAAATTGAATAAAAAATATCACTACATTTTCAGCAAGATACTTGAGTGAAAATAAAATTAGAAATTTAAGAATTCTAAACATTATCTAAAAAACAAAACTCAATTTAAATCTATTAATTATTAACAAATATTATTAAAAAGATAATTATTAATAAACAATTTGCCTTGCGCCATCTAAAATAAAGATATATGTCAAAAAGTGTCGATTTCATTATTAGGTAATAATAATATGTAGAATATTACAAATACCTCCTCTAACATCGAAACATTTAATGTACATTGATAAATAACATTTTTTCTCATATAGCTTTGTTATTGTTTCATAACTTTAAAACAAAAATCTTTGAGGGGGACGAGGTGGCCGAGTGGTCCAACGCGTCGGCTGCGGCGCAGCCGATCCGGGTTCGATCCTTAGTCACCGGGCGGCATTTTTCTTCGGGAAAGTCACGGTGTCCGGAGAACAAGTGGCCCCACCCCGGCATGGCAGATACCTACGGGTGCCCAATCAAAAATTCTGCCAAACACTCACGTGTAAAAACCTACCATTCCAAACCCTACCACCACCAAAATACAACCCTACAAACAATTGTTCGTTCTTTCTAATATATGGGTATGTAACATGTATAATACAGTACATTGTGTATTATGAGGGACGTATAATTAAATGAAAATTAAAATAAGAGTTTGTATTAAGTTATCAAAATTTCTATTACGTCAATTTATCGCATGCGAATCGCCATATTAAATAACACAGTGGTCATAACGATAAAACAAGTTGACCGTATATTGTGTATCATATGACACGATATACTTCAAACTTTCATTTATTGACTTTAATATTTTACTTATACTTGCTTATTTGGTCTTGATACTCAAGGTTATTTATTTATTTATATCTAGAGATTTCCCATGCCAGAAACTCTAATAAAAATGTCATCATTCACTATTCTATTTCCTAATTTTGGTACAAACTATTGAATAGTTATACTGAACTATTAAGGTTAAGAATTAATTAATTAATTAATTATTTGAAACAATATTTTAAGTATATTGTCGTTACATTTATCGACACCCGCATACATCCTAATATACTTAGTTAACTTTAGTTCCTAATCATTAAATATTAAATTAGATATTAAATCATTAGTATCAAATGTAGATCTGCTGTTCTAAAGCTGATTTCTACTCAAAATATTAAATAGGTAATATAATTATAATAATTAATATAATATAAGACTATATTACATTACATATTTTGTTATATTATAATATAATGTTTTCTTTTAACCAGGCCAATTTAATTTATGGTGTTCAGGCACGTGCCAATTCAGTCATCTGTAGTATGCACGAAGCTTACCAAATTGACTTTAGCACCACAAACTGTATCTTACTATTTGGTCGACACTAGAGGTAATTAAGTTAAAAAATCTATTTTTTCTCAAGACACCGACAGAGTGTCAATCAAAATCAGCAGAAAACTTTAATATCCTGCCTATAAGTACACCCTGTCATATTCCCATCGAATAGCAATCCACTAACTGCATTTAATGCATTCATTTATTTTTCACAATATTTTTTTCCCTTCAATTTCAACGAGGTTACAAAACCCATACTTTTTAATTTAACGATATACTTACATTAAGCACTCTACTAAGAAATCAGAATATCGCATTTAATTACTTAAAAATGCTACAGTTAATACCTAAACCCATTAATGTAACAAAAACAAATATAGGTATGTATTGGTATAATAAAATTATACTGCGTGTCTCAGTGTTTTTTCCCTTGTACGTCACATCCACCTAAAATATAGTTTAAAACTAATATAATATATCACAATATCTTATTTTGTAGGAAGTTAATTCAGTTAGTACATTTGGGAGGTCAAAATGAAAACAATCCCTGTACTTAACTTAATAATTGGAAAAACCAGAATGTTCAACGCAAAACCAGTTTTTAACAAAATACATTTTATTGTAATTTAAAAACAAATGGCCGCAGGTACTTGAAATCATCACAAAATGATTAATTTAGTATATTTTTCTATACACGGTATATTTTTCAAAATATTGAAGCTATTTATATAAATTTATATTTTATATTTTTATATTAGTTTTTTTTACAACATTACCTAAAAATGTTATTACCCCCTTGGTAATACACTACCTCGTTTATATGGTTAAAGACACAAAAATATTTTCAAAACTTTAGATTCATTTTAATTTTTAAACTATTGCGTAGGTATTAATTATACCCTGTTCACACCATTATCGGCGAGGCGCTATAGACTCAAAACTCAGTCAAAATTAGTTACAATAATACATTTTAGAAAGGTGGACAAGTGGTACCGAACTGTTGTACCTACAGGAGTTTTCGAGTATGTTATTGTAATGGATGTGTTAAATTTGAATTCAATGATTAATCATTGGACACGAAAGACGATTTGGAGCAGGGGAGGTGTGTTGTCCTAGAGTACTTTATAATAATTTGGTCGTTTCAGTAATACTCGGTAGCTTGAACTCATTTTTGCACAAAAAACTTTGCATATTATCCTGAAATTAATTATCCTGGAATACCTAATTGCCCAAAAATTGTCCACAGATCCAGCCTGTAGTTAAGTTTTATAAGTACTTGGTACTTCTATTAAAAATTATTCATACATTCTTAAATTCGATATTTTATTTTTATGTATTTGTATAATTATGTATTTTATTTATTATTTAGATAAAATAAATTTGAACATTATGTCTCACACGGTGATAATATGTAAGTATAACAAATTAACAAATAATTCCTGTTGGTACAATAAACGAAAAGAACAAAAATCGATTGATGAGAATTCGTTAATTGACGGGTGAATATCCATTGTCGTGAAAATTTTTATTTCAAACGTTCATAAAAATGTATTTTAATTTCCAGTAAACTTTTTTTTTTTATAAGTTAAAAACATAAGAGGGTATACATTAATAAATAATTGTACTTGGAATTGAAAAATAATAATATACTATGACTGCAGCCTTCCTATATCTAACACTAGCCTTTGACTAGCATCGTGGTTAGTGATCCGGAACTCAAACGGAGATCACTGAACTTTCGAATTACTTATTCAAAACGATCCAATATCTTATAACAAATCGAACGGTTCAAGTTAGAGTAGCGATGGACCTATCCCAACCCCATAAAATATAAGCTTGATTGCCCCTATACGATAAGTCCTATAACCAACCCTCTTAAATATAATATACTGTTATGACATCCCCGAACCCCCTCACTATTTACTGTCATTGTTTGCTGACTACAGAACCATCCTCACGACCTCACCCAAGACAACTACCTAGAATTATAAAAACAAAAACTCATCTTTACTGTCACCACCTGGTTCAAAAAATAAAAACTGAACACTAACCCAACTAAAACTGCTATAAAACGTTCCCCTTAAAAACATACAATGATCCAAAACGAATTTATGTAGAAAACCAAGCAATGGAATGGAATAAAATTGATTTACTCAGTAAAGTACCTTGGGGTTTTTCTAGACGAAAAACTCACCCAGATGGTCCATATCAACAAAAACATACTCTGCAAGGCTATATCAGAATGAAAACTCTCCATCCATTAGTAAGCTACAAATAAACATTTCTAATAAATTTGTAATAAATAATTTTAATTCAACAATATTTACTTATCTACCGACTACCATACTATATAATAGCAGTATCATTTATTAGATTAGGTTATTAATTGTTAAACATATATTATTAGTGCATATAACATGTTACCAAGCAACAACCAACGGGTTAATAGAATACCACATTAAATATTACAGGCTTATAATGAACAGCTGTGACGCGCCTTGCGTATAATATTATTTGATGAATATTGGCTATAATGAAGAAAAATGTATTATTATTAATATTATTCTTATGTTGAAAAAAAAAATGTTAATAGTTCGGATTACTTAGGCTTTGTATAAAACAAATTATATTATGCAAATAAAATGGTTTTTTTTTTCATTACACTATTCGCAATAAACGTAACATGTGTTTCGAAATGGTTGACGGTGATTACTCGGGTATAATTTCCTCACACTGCCGATGTTTAAAGAATTTATGACAATAGTGATGAATATACCCTGGGGGTACAATTATGACACACAATATAGAGTTGGTAATGATACAATTTGCACATACATAATATTATGCACGATAAAACAAACGTTGAATAATATGTATCATTCCAGTACATGTAAAATACAAAATTGTTATATTATGCGTTACAAACTGACAACGAAACAAATGAAACGATTACATATTAATTAATCGTTATATTAAGAGCTATTATAGTAATACATTGTGTGAAACTTCCAGTTAAAAAATGCCATTGTAAATAGTAAGTTGTAATGATGTGACAAATCTAAACTTCTTACGATTATTTTTCCCCGAACAATATGAACAATTTCATTGAGAGTAACGTTGATCCGGGTATAGAAGTTTTTCTAGACACTAGAGAAAAATGTGCCTTTATTTGAACTCGTAGCTAAAAAACAGTGTTACTTACATATTTTCTCAATACTAAAACTTTGAGAATCTGAAAAAACTTTATTATAATTCATAAACTGTATATTTTCTTAATATAATATAATATTCGCAGGTGGATAAGCAAAATTATAATTCGAAAATATGACATTATTTATTTCAGGAAAATACTTTGAAAAAAAAAATTAATACTTAACTATTTTAGAGAGAATACATTTTGTCCACAACAAAAATATTACACCTGCGATAAAAATTACAAAAAAAAAGTATTTAAAAAAAACTCGTGTAGGTAATTAGTGTCGCATTTAGTTGCTATTAACAATAATGACATATTTATTATAATAAATGTACCTACTGAGATCACATAAAAAATACATAAATTACATAAACGATGATTTGTAAAAACCAAAATTCAATAAGATGATACTGAAACAATTGATTGGACATACGCGATTGGATTTCAGATAGATAATATATAAGTGTATTTCTTTAACAATACTTAAATGTTCCTAGTTTATATTAAACGGATGTTTGTGAAAAGACCTTTGTTTACGATTTTCTTTGTTAGTAATACGATTTAACCTGGACATTCTGATAGAAAGCACAATACCCAAATCCATCAATGATAGATGTCTAAAACATAATACATATATATATATATAAATATATATACGTATGTATATCCCTCGCACGTATAGTAGGTACCTACTATACCTACCTATACGTAGTACACACTCATATTATACGGTCGACAAAAGTCGACTTCGAAACAATAGATCTAAGCAAAACGCTAAACAAAGGTCGACTATTATTTCGCTTTGACACGTATTGTTTTAGGTGTATACACAAAATATACATTGTATATGGTTCGAGTTATTAACGATTCCATAGGAAATAATTTTAATTTATATAAACAATAATACAATTGAAGAACAGAACGTATCCATCATAGTTGTTAATTAAATATAATATTATATTATTACGTAATAAATAAACAAACAATATAAATAACGAAAATTAAGGTAGAGAAGATTTTCAATACAAAAGAAAATTATTATAGGCATTAGGCGTGATAATTTATTTTCAATGAAAGTTATAGTCATATTGTAAGATTTATAAGTGCATATTAAAATAGCACATATTAAGCACGTTTGTCCTTAAAAAATGAAAATTATTGAGATTCATTGTATGATTTTCAGAATAAAAAAAGGTGGGTAAGTGGATGTTGCTCTGGTCTACATTAAGTTACAACTTACAAGTGGGTCACTGTGTAATGGATGGTATTAAACTTGAATTCAATGATATAATATCCATGTATACGAAAAACGATTCTGAGCAGTGACGGTATTTGTCAGTGTGGATATTTTATATTAGATTTATATTGTTATTACTTATTATTAAGACGGCAGCCGTTAAGTTTAATTAATATTATAAAACTACAACAAAATACCTATAATATCGTTATTTTTGGTTATTTAATATGTAATTCCCTCCAAATTTGAACATGAAATAACTAAAAAAAAACTGTGTTTTTATATTTTTGAGATTTTTTGGTTACAGAATAACCTATTTACCTTGTTGTAAGTTTTCAATCCTTTGCTATAAAATTTGAAAATGTATACATTTTTAACTACAGAATCATTTTAAAATTTAAAATTTGATAAATGTTGTCAAAAATTGAACTTTAAATGCTTATAAAAAAAACTGTGCCTTTATATTTTTAATATTTTTCAACTGCTATTTAAGCAATATACCAGGAGCCTTGTATTAAATTTTGAATCATTTGGCCCAACAAATAACATTTTAATGATACAGGAATAAAACTAAAAAAATTGAAATTTTAAATTCTCCGTAAACAGCTCAAAACAAGTCAAAATATCATTATATTATTATAATCATACGATAATTTTATATTGGTAGGTACTGCTTAGTTTAAATCTATTATATGTATATATATTTTGATTATGTTTTTAAGAAACTATAAGCAACGTGCAGCGAATAGAGGCAATTTCTTTTAATGTAGGCAATTCATCTTATCATATTATTCCAGCTTTAATATGTATTATTAAATCAGTTACAATTTATGCAGTACCTATACAGTATTAAACATAATACTATGTTAGTTTGACTAAATGCTTGTTGTCTCAATAGCAACAGGATAATTGTCACTCTAACTTAATTTTAGTATGATATGGATTTTTCATTCAGTATACAGGTCAACCCACATATTCGATTAGCGCAACGCACAAAAATATTATATAATTCAAAATACTTATATCGAACTATTCGGAATTGTTTTAAAACTCTCGAGGAACCAATTAATAATAAATAACAAATATTGATTCCAGCATTGGTTTAAGTATTGAAAAACCAATTCCGTAAATAGGTCTACCTAGTTATTATTATTTTCAAACTCATATTATTGTTTCCTATTATTGAAATACCTACGCTATACAATTCGTTTGATTACATAATTTCCATACTTTGTAACTAAAATACGTCGTCATACAAACATATTATAAAAGAAAAACTTTGCCCAAAATGTCTTAAATTCTTAAATCAAATCGTTAAATCACTGAAAATTTGATTTGTTGCATAAAATTGTTGTTCCGATTACAAAATATACACGCTGAACAAATCAAGGTATTAATTTCAAATCATTAAGATGAATATTATTTTTCAATTAGATATATCATATCAGATCATATATATCATACTAGATAGATCAGTACAATTTGGAATAAAAATATATTCCAAATAATATAATTTGACAAAAGCCTCGTCCATAGCGCATTATCAGTAAAATAAAATTGACAATATTTCAAAAATTCTACTGCTTTCGTCAAAACTACATTTTACTGATGTCCATGATTCCCTTTGACGTACACTATGTTATATAACATGAAATCTTGTCGTAATTTAGGTGGTCCCATATTTATTATATAAGAGAAGAAGAGGTAGAAAATATTCTATTCGCCGACGAAAATTCTACCTAGCACTGTCACACTGTCATCGAAGATGTATTGCCGACATATTCCAGGAATACACCAACATAATGAAATTGGTTTCTCCAATTTGTCATTTGCTGAAGATAGTTTTATTCGGTATAATATAATAATGACCTCTAGTACCCCCACACTCACCCTCGACGAAGTGTTATTAATTGATTTTTATTACTTTATTAGTTATTATTTTAATAATGTTTCGAATAAAATCAAATATATATTACGAATTATAACATTAATAAGTGTATACTTAATAGTAATTCAATAAACTAAACAACTACTGTGTAAAGATATTTCATTTTTGTACACACCATTGAATACAAATTCAAGCCGGTATTTTTAAAAAGCATTTTGTCACACTAGGTATGTATTTATAAAAAATAACTATGAAAAAAAAAAAGGAATAAATTTCTTAATTTTGAATTAAAAATATAAAAATATAGCATAATATTATTTACATTATGTACCTATTCTTGTATTTTCGTTGTTTTAACGAAGCAAATAAATGTTAAATTATAATTTATCCATTTCACCATTTCACTAAAAATGTCATAATATTATTCTTATCCCACACGGGAGACCAATTGTTCAAACCGAAACAATGCAGAAAAAAACACGATTAGCGGTATTAAACTTGTAGTTAAAATATTTGAAAGCTCGCGTTCACGTACTGATAGTATGGTATAATATGTAAAGATAAGCGACTATTAACTGTTTACAAATTCGTGTAGAGATTAAATGTTTAATACGTACAAATTTTGTATGGGTTTGTTTTGCATGCATAATAATAATAATAATAATAATGTTTATGTACAAATTTAATGTTAAAAAAATGGTATAAATATGCTATTTATTTCATTTCAACACTATAATATTGTCACTTTTTTGACAGTCGTTATTAAAATACCGATTAAATACATTTTTTTAAATGATAATTATTAATATATTCACATGAGTTATTAAGTACTTACTCAATATAATGTTTTGTATTTTTTTTCATCTTTGATGGTCAAAATTCCAATTTTGAAATGTAGGTATTTAGATAGGTACTGTTTGGAAATTGAATTACAATAAATTGTATGTAACTACCGAGCAATTATTTTTCAATCCATTAACATCCTGTTTTAACCCAAAGTGAGTCGGAAAATTTAAATTTAAATATTATTCATATCATAGGCGTCACTAGATTTCGTCGGCAGGGGCAGCCTAGCTAATAACCGGCGCTACCTTATTAGTGAACTAAAAAAAGCCCTATACACCCAATTCGTATTTTTTCAAGCCCCCCTCCACGATGAAATATTTATATAATTAAAAAAAAATCCAAATCATCTATTTACAATAATAATCTACAGTAACCTCAGAAATATTATTCATCTACAGCCTTGGATTACACCATCTAACTACAAATCAAAAACAATACAACAATAATATCAATAATACCTAGATGCGCGTACTGTAGGTACCGTCGTCGCCTGTCTCAAGTCTTTATAGTAGGTTTTTCCGATTTCGGAAGTCAGAAAATCAATCTTTGTAAGTAAATTCAGGTAATTATAACGATACCCACACAGAAATCATGGTTTTTTAAAAAAAGAAATGTCGTAACCATTCCGACTTCAAACCCGGTTGACCGGCACCTTTTAAAAATTGCAGGGGCAGCCCAGGCACCCTAGGCTGCCACCGTAGACACGCCTATGATTCATATTTAAACTGGGTAAATCATATAAATGGCTTAAATGAGCTGTCGATTAAATTTTTTTTTTTTAATACAACTTGTTAAAATGAAAAAATATTTTTCATAATAATATGTTGTTGGCATTAGTTATACTAAATGTTGTAGTTGTACTTTCGTACCCTTCAATCACTGTCATGTTTACTTTCATTCATGTACACTTATTATTCATATGTGATTACTGATTTATAACACTCTAACTATAAACACACATCTATGATGTTTGAAAATAAATTTCAAGCACTATCGAAACTTTACATACGCATACATAAGCGACATAAGCGATATTGATTTGTTTTTCACAGAAAATACTCGGTAATATTATCAAAATGAAGTGACGTATCCATTATTTTCCCATAAGGACTTTTATCGTGAACATTAACAAATCATATCAATTATTATTATTGACATAATAATAATCCTTTAAGAGAAAAAAAAAATTCCATCATTTCCAAACAAAAGCACTAATGTATTTTTGATTGTAGATTTGTAAGTAAGAAAGGTATCTTACGATTTATCGCAAAAATATCCATGTAATTTTTTATGATATTATCTTTATTATTTACACTGTAAATTATAACATTAGTTTTCAGAATTTAAATAAATATAAATCACTAAATGCAAACAGGTTCAGTAAAATCAGTAAATTCAAAACCGTTGAATTTAAAAGTATAGGTTCCACCTACTAGACCGGATAGTCTGTCAATATATAGATAATGATATTATATATTATACAGAATATAATAATATATACACCTACCAATATAGCCAATGAAAACCCTAGTTTTTGATCTTCTTCTATTTTGTATTATAATATTTATATTGGAAAATATATCTTCGTCCCAAATGACCTTATTTTATGTCTTTGGGGAAATTATTGACTGAGCGGTTAACGAGTGCATAGAAATATAGCATTGTAAATTATTACCTGATGTTCTGACTTCTTATCATCGATGAAAATGTGTCAATATTTAATGCGATCCAATAATTCTCATTCAGGAGGAAAATATATTTTATCATTTTAACCACTTCAATATATCTTTCATAATTTAATATTTTAATCAAACGTACAACTAGCGCGTGGCACGTATAACGTGGTATCCACAGACGTAACTAAATATATTTTACGTTCCTCAAATGCTTGTGCCCAAAAGTAAAATGGAAGTGGTGGTCTCACCCCCAACTATCTATACTTATTTATAATACAATATTCAAAGCAATCACAAATTATTAGTAGGTAATAAAATAAATACTTAAAGCTGATTTTTGATGTACCCAATTATTTGTTTAAAATTCGAATATAAATAATAATAATTCAAAATGTTCAGTAGATACTTGTATTGAAATTCAGTAATCAGTACCTATTGGTATTATTCATTAACATATTCTTCTGTGCAACATGTCTAGCGGTGACTGACTTTTACAGGTTTAATAATGCATAACATAATAATATAATACAACTAACAGCCAACAAACTACGAGTAACATGACTGATTCACACAATCGCGGAGAATTAAATTTACAAAATGCCATTAATGTCATTAATTGTCAGTCGTCATTGTAAACCGTAGAATGTGAAATGCGAAATTCAATGGTGACAGAGGTCAGGGATATACAAAGGAATTATTTATAGTTGTGACAATACCGGTATAAAAAAAATTGACATAATTTGGATAACATAACAAAAATGTCCAACGTCAAGTCCAGACCAACATTCCAATACCTGCCTACGTTACAGCTTAGGGGGATACATCAAAAACCATTGTTAGTGACAAATATATCTTTGATCTGGACACTGCTTAATAACCAACATCTAATAATTTGATAAACAGATTTATAGCGAACGCAACAGGCTATAACACTTAAATAATACTCTTAAATATTTCTTAATAATAATATGACATAATACAATCATTAATTAATTATGAGAATGAGTGCAACAGAGTTAAAAAATGATGTAGGTAACTATAGGTATGCATACATATTTTTAGAAAAAAAATAAAAAATGTTTTCATTTTTTTTTTTTTATTGATTTAAAACTTCAGCTAAGGCCATTAGTTTTTCCACATTTTTATACAATGTTTATGTAAACATTAGATGATATAATTTATTTTTTACTATTTGTATACATAAAATATTAATTATTATAATATGTACATTGGGACTTGGAAGAATATAATTGCTAAATTTGCTTGTCCAGCCCGCTCTCCTCGAGGAAGGAGATACGGTCACCCAAATTTTTATAATACAATTGTATACCTACGTATAAAACATAAGATATTTGTTATTATACCTCAATCTAAACCGAACTTATAAGCATTTTCCAAATTCAAAGTAAAAAAAAGTAAAACTTTTGTTCGGAATTATGTTTCTATTATTACTATGTAGTTAGCTGTTTTTATCATACTAAGCCGAGAGAGACAACAGTGGTTGGAAAACTGAAAATCTCCACACGACGTGATGGAAATACTCAACATTTTTAATCAGAAAATGTATTATCCTCTTTTTCCAAAATCACACGACATTTATTGAAAATAATTTTAGATTTTATAACACGTGACTTAAAATTAGATTACCTATATTATCCTACTGTTAAGACCCTGTGTGGTAAAAAAAAATAAGATTACAGCAATAACCTAGATACTCTAAAACAATGAGATTCATTTTTCGAATAAACTAACCTAAGTACCTAGATACCTTAGTATAATAATATAACAATAACTATGTGTTTTAAAATACTGCAATCGGTACCCTTATTCCTATTATTTTTCACTATGAGAACTGAGAACTATTACTATACCGAGTGTACCGATCGATTAAGTGATGAGATTAAATTAATCAATAAATCTATGGCTTACCTAAAATCTGTTTTTCCACTCGGTTCACCGAATTCAATCAACATCTGAAAAGTCTTATATAATTTTAGACTACAAATAAGGGGAACTTCTAGATTTGTGTATAGGTATTTGAGAAAGTGGGAAAGTATAAATTCATTAACTACAAAATTAATTTAAATTTGTTTTCAGTTAAATAGAAATGTTTGGGTAACAAACAGAAAGTATAGGTATTGAATGATGATAAATTATGTATAAATTTAGTTCCAATTACAAACAAATTATCTAAGTTTGAATATACAATTTATTAATTAACAAGTGCTTAGATAACATATTATTTAGTGCTGGTTAAGGTGGTTAAACAAATGTATATTGGTTAATACATAAAACAAACATTTCATTTAAAACTAGTGGAATAAAAATTACCAGCCAATATTATTCAAAAACCATTGCGTATGTTTGAAACAATGATATTTTGAGTTAATATTAGTGTATTTTCTTCTGTATATTTCAAAAGAATACATTTTCATTCAATCTTTTGATATATAAACTTAAGAAGGATAATCTCCCTTCCGACATCGTTTTTACAATATTATGTTCATTTTATTGAAGTGTATTTATATTGTAGGTACAATGCACATTTAAATTATTGAGGTAATATTCGATGTAAAATTATTTATCAACAATATTTTCAAAAAAAAATTAGAAATGTGTTCCCTATTGATATTCCTTTAGCTACTTCAAAAAGCCTATAGTTGAATTGGAAGGTATTTTAATTCAAACATAATTAATAGATTTGTAAATGTATTGACGCAGTAATTTTATTTTGGATTTTTTTTTATCAAATCCTTAAGAAAACGATTAACGAATACGTATACGAATACCAAATGGAAAACCTTACGAAATTAAATAACCACGTATTCAGATTAAAAATTACGTGTCTTTGAATCTGTCTTATTTTTACGTTTGCATAATATTTTCTTATTGAATTATTAGATTTTTATTTTTTTGCACATAGACTATCAATTTTTATTTTATAAAGATGTTAAAATATTTTCTATTTTTTTTTTTTTTTTTGCTAAATTTTATTATGTTGGAAAATTAATGCTTGTAAATCATTTGATACATAAAACATTTAAGAACAACAATAAAAATCGAGGTTTTGTTATATGCAATGAAAATAATATGTTCGTATCATATACAAATATACAATATATAGTTTATTTAGAAAAATACATCAACTGAAAAATGATAAAATATTTAATATTATAAGAAAACGTCTATTTGTTATTATGTAGGTACAATATATATATGAACTCAAACCGCTCAATCACAATCTCCATGCAATATAAATGTCTACTTACTAAAGCAATACTCTCTCCATTAGACTGTAAAGTTTAGATTCTAAAATATAAATTCGGCGGTTGACACTTAAATATTATTGTAATCTACCAATATATGGCTTGTACAATATACTATCCTAAAAACATATAAATAAAATAAACGTATTAATAGCCAGTTAGTGCGTATCATTTACACATCAACAACTTATAACTATAAAGTGTTACTGATTAATGAACATAATCGGTAGGGATTTAAATAATAATACATAAACACATAATAGATCACACGAACAAAAAAATCGACTAGAATTGTTGTTGTATTCGTATTTCATTTAAAAAAATTGATCATTAGTGTCACATCAGTGACACTATTGGCGATTCATAATAAAACAATAAATATTATAAGTTCACAAAATAGGAATACGCAATGAAAAATCCGATCAAAAAGCTTTCATTGCGGCTCACTAAGTAGTATAGATATAGGGTCCTGGGCTCAATTTTTTATACGATCATGAAAAAAGATAAAGCTCAACATTTATTATTTATTTATTTATTTATTACTATTCCCCTCAGTCGTCACAGTAGGTACAACCAATTTCCATGAGAATTATATACACTTGACCGATAGTTGAGTCTGTAAACGTATAACCATGATAGTTGTACCTATACACTTACAATACAAAGTATTTCCCTGAACATTTTTTTAAATAATATAAGTTCACAATTTTCCGAGATAAATAAAAAATATTTTTTTGATAACTAAGTAGTAGGTACTTATAAATTATAAAATAAAACATGATTAGTTAAAAACATTAAGTCAGTAAATCAGTTACTAATGATTAATGAACCGTTGTTCGGACACGTTGTGTTTTATTTTTAAATTTTTCCAAACACCATTATAACATTGAACTGTTTTCTACAATTATTTTCAATTTTTTATAAAAACATATATTTACAGACATTTTTCAACAATTTTTAATAATAG
The DNA here is from genome assembly GCA_016617965.1 of Macrosiphum rosae. Lineage (NCBI taxonomy): Eukaryota > Metazoa > Arthropoda > Insecta > Hemiptera > Aphididae > Macrosiphum > Macrosiphum rosae. The sequence continues at coordinate 16,566 of WHPZ01565425.1, forward strand.
TTTATTTAGTGCAAAAACATTTTATGTTCAACATAATATTGTATAGAATAATATTATACTACATTTTTAATAAGATTATAAACATAATTCCTCAACCTCGTTTCAAAGTAAAATATATTCATTATCTGAATGTGGTTTTAAATAAACAGGAAGAAACAGGAACAAGAGATATCGTGGAATTATTTTTTTTTACGAACTCGTCTTTCATAAAAGGGAAAAATATGATATTCTGTGGGTTGAGCACATCAAATAGATATTTGTATTATTTTCTAAAGGAAATAAATTTATAGAAAATGTAAAAAAACGAATGTGTAGGTGAATTAGTTTTTGTGATTCTATTTAAGACTAAATCGTATAATGGTATTGGTTAGTGTGCTTCTATATAATATATATTTATTATCCTTAATATTTTTATTTTTAATTGTTAATACAAAATCTGTCTAACCAGTAAGCACAATAAGAGGATGGATTATATAAAACTAAAAGAAAACTCGAATAACTTGATTGAAGAAACCCATTGATGATACTTATCCTATTAATATTTAAAATAAAAAATGAACACTAGCCATGTGCCCATGTAACGCTTTTATTAATAATAATAATGTAACATATGATTTTTAACAAATTAAAGAACAAAACAAAAACTTTTATTTGTGTTAATCATTAGGATTTGAATTATTATATGAATATAATATTTAGATATGGCTTTTTATTTCGACTCGCGTTAGAACATTATAACCTGTCCGGATGAATTACGGTTCTACAACGAACGGCCTTTAAGTTTAACCTCCTCGGTTATCTGGTCCGTTCCAATGTTCCATAAAGCCGGATTCACAGCTACGTTATGTGTCAAATCGTCGTGTAATTGGATACTACTTTGTTGGTATCATGTAATGACCAAGTTGCAAACGAGCATACCCAGAATTTACTACGGCTCAAATTTTAAGCCAATATGGTTACCAGTTATAAGCTGAAAGTTGTAACCATAGTAACCACGCGCTCGCACGACGCACGTCATACGACGTAGCTGTGAATCCGGCTTAAGACGGGTTTCCGCTATGGGTACACGTACACGTGTACTTGCGTGAAAATCCTTTGCTGCGATTGGTCGTTTAGGTTAAGTTACCACACGATTGACCACGATACCGTGTTGCTGGACACAGCCGGACATTTTTCGTGTACACGGCCAATGCGTATAGAGGAAACCAGCATTTAACTTAGGCGAATTACCGGTCCTGTAAACGAGCGTGGACGACTGCTGTCTGCCCGTGGGGATTCGCAGGGCCGTTTTCAAACTAGGACAAAACTCCCACCGGGGCTGCACTACACTCAATCTCAACCTAACCTAACCTAACGCACTGAAATGTTTGACATTGAACTGGAATGTCGTCTTCTCCTCGGTCGAACCTGCGGCATTGGCGAGATGGACGGCGGCGTCTTCCTCTTGACTTCTGCGGCAACAGGCGTCATATTGCTGCCGTGTTCACCGATGAAATATTATAATATCGAAACATTGAACTGGCGTCATTTCTCAAGAAGACTTCGGTCGGGTCACCGGGCCGAAACCTTTTGCGTCCGCGAGTCGTCGTCGTCGTTGCGGGACGGTGAATCGATCTGATCCTGCATCGAAGCGGCTGCAGGCTCCAACTCGACATCGGGTGCATCCAGTGTTGTAAAGTACTTGAGTAAAAGTATTCAAACAGTTTTGAAAAAAGTTTTTTAAATGCTTACTCAAATTATCTGTATCTGTTTAAAATGCTCTCCAAAACAAGTATCTGTATCTCTATTTGAATAATTAACAGAATATTTTTGGCATGCATCTAAAATCGTTATTTCATCATAAAGACTTAATTTTGTCCAAATTTGAATTTAAAATGTCTGTAAGAAATAACTGTGTTTATATATTTTTAGATTTTTTGGCTATACTATAACCTATTTATGAGAATCTTTGTTTTACATTTGTAATCCATAGGTAGGGAGTTATAAAAATTGAACATTTTATCATTTTTTTTAATTACAATAATTGATAGTTTTCTATAAAATTTTAACTTTAAACGCTTATAAAAAAAAAAATGTGCATACGTATTTTTAATATTTTTTAACTGATATTGTAGCAATATATCAGGTGCCCTGTATTTTATTTTCACTCTTTTTCACCCAACAAATACAATTTTATTGACATTTATAAAAAAAAAAAAGTGAAAAATTGAAATTTGAAATTGTTTCTAAACATCTCATAACGAGTCAAAATATTTCGAAAATGTTATCAAGTACAGGAATTTTCTACATGAGAAATCGTGTATATATACATTCATACATACATACATACATACATATTACATACATACATACATACATACAACACATTTAGTTACTGTGATGAAGAAGTGGCCTGCTTAAAAGTTGGCACCCCTATTGTAAAACTCAAATTATGCCACTTTCTATAGGCATTACTCCACTGTACTACACTGTACTACACTTCTTCTGACACTCCAATCCTAAACACTAGCACACTTGCACAAAAAAACAAACAAATACAACAAATGGCAAAAACATTGGATAAAATAAAACAGCAAACGTAATACAATAAAAAACTACATTCAAATATGTCAAAACACAGGTCCGAAAAGAAAAGATGAAACTATTATAAATCACCATCGAATAAGGAATATACAATATACATCCAAAACACATAACCACCTCTTGACCATAAACGATTCGCCCGAATATATAAAACCTATGGAGTGGATAATATACCTTTAAGCATATTATTTTAACAGAATACCAAGTATATGAAGACATAAGAAACAATAGCACCACATACCACAAGAGATAGGAGAAGCATTACAACATTATAACTCTATATAAAACATAAATATTATCAACTTTCTAAAGGAATTAAAACTAACTATAAATTACACAAATAATTAAAGCTTAACATATTATATTTTAAATAAAATTTAAATTATAATTTTAACTTATGGTCTTGGATGACGGTGTTTTATTTGGATCAATAAAAAAATTAAAAATTATTCTATAGTAAACAAAAAACCGATTATAACCGAGATTAAATTCACTTATATAATAATAATAGAGTTACTTAATGAAGTAAAAAGATATAATAATAAGTTTTTCGTCAAAAACATATGTATAAAGTAAGATTCAATTCAAATATTCAAAGGTATTCATACAATTAAAAACAAAAAATACAAATAATATCTAGCATATTTGAAGCATTTACTATGGCAAAATAAATCAAAAAGTTGTTCTAATATCTCAATCTCATATACCTAATACATTTTGTTGGTAGTTTTAAGTAATTGTATAGACCATTACTGAAAAAATCTAAAAATAAACTGCTTGAAGTACAGTAATTATCGAATGCTTAAATGTAACTCAGAATCTTTGCTCGGAATCTAAAATGCATTAAATATTTAAGAAAACTTACTTAATTTGTCCCTCGATTTCACTTTGTTTCTAAAGTAATAAAACCCATGACTAATTTAAAATCCGATGAATTTGAAACAACTAAAGTATAATTATTAAGTTACCTTAATTATTCAACATTACTTAGGATTCATATTACTATACGCGTATTCTATAAACTGTAGATTAAATAAAGGGTGGCGAATTTTAATTCGTTTGAAAATAAGAATAGACACAAAAGAGTTTTTACTTAAACGAGTTGAACGCAAGCAAAGCATTTGTCTTGGGTATTAAACTTCTTATAAGCTTAATGTGTCAGCGTACATTATGCACTGTGTAAAGATGATTAATGCGTTTACCGTCCTGTTTAGTGCGAGTACAATAAATGTATGTATATAGTATGTATCATGTATATACTATATAAAATATATATTTTATATATATATATATATATATATATGAATCTGGGGAAATGACTTCTACAGCGAACGAAAAAAAAAACAATTTTATTCGCCATCATTATTCGAACATATTTTTTTCTGACTTTTAGAAACAGTTAAGCAAAGGTTAAAATATATTTACTGAATAATAATAAAATGTATAGACTACATAATATTGAATAACAAACTGACTGAGATTTATACGTTTGAAAATAGTTATGAAGTATATAGAACACACTAATACTTACAAGTTACAGTTTCCTTTCAACAATATTATAGGTAGGTTGTAAGTACTTCCCATGTTTAATGGGCAATAAGAAGATACTTTCATTCGTAAAAGCTAAGTTTTGTTTGTAAAACTAAAATATGTATTTAAAATAAATTATGAATATTTTCATAATGAAATCTCATACTATGCGTATTATATTGATTTAAAATATATTCGTCTTGGTAGTTTGTAATGATAAGATGAACAAACAAGAATTTCATTTGATTTATTCAATATTGATTTATTTACCTGAACCTTGGGTTACTTACTCAATGGTGAGTTATTTTTCTGTTAAGAAGACGACATTCAAACTTTAAGTTCTGAATAATCCATTGAACTGTGTTGTTTTTAGTATTATATTTAATTGATTTATTATCAAATTTAAACATAAAAATATTATCTATCCAATATTATCTAAGTGTACATTTGTATGTATATTATAGTACAAATATATACTTACTGTAGACAAACGCCTTGAGAATAAATAAACATTGTAAGAATAAACCAGTAAAATGTGCTAAAATGTGTTAAATCATATGTTAATGATAATCTGGAAAAATTAACAACAGTCAATAAAATGTGTACTGAGAAACATAAAAAACATCAATTCCAATCTGTGTAAAAAGTAAAGTGGTAATGTATAAAATTAAAATATATTTATTATTCAAGCATAAACTATTAAAGTAAAAACAAAAACTCTTTATGGATTCCGGATGATGATTTAAAATATACTTTCTTAAATTAAGCATCAATCTTACTTTAAAAATTTAAAAAAAGTCTCTTTCATGTATAGTATAGGTAGGTACCTCTTAATTGAGTAATTCACTGTAATTGTAGATTTAAATTTGAATAAAATGTTAACAACTGCTACTTGCTAGCCTCTATTTCGAAGGATATATTATACCTATATATAAATTTAGTCTAAATATATATAATTATATATATAAATTTAGTCTAAATATTTTAAAAATTGTTGGGTGTGTATAAAATAATAATATACAAAATAGAAAAAAGTTTCAAGTCCCTATGGTTAGTAATTTTTGAAATTATTATTTACAACAAATTTACTAAGCTCGTCGAAGCAAAAATATAAATTTTGTAAGATTTCAAACTTCAAATATCTAATTTTAACTAAATATTTCGTTGAATATGCATTCCACCATAATCCTTGATTTAATCGTTTAGTTGACAAGAAGGTTTAATCTAAAACCTTATACCTAATATGTATTCAAAAATAAATAAATTAGGATTAAGCTATGTGTGGTTTTATCCATAATATTTTATTTGGTTCCAATAATTTTGACCACACATATTATTGAAGAAAACTATATTTTTTGTATTGAGTAAATGATTAAAAGGTTGCAAGACGAAAGCAACATGCTGCAGAAAACAAAAGAAAAAAATATAAAAAAAAAGTTTCTATACGTAGAATAAAATATAATATTAATAAGATTGATTTTAAGTAATTTGAACTATTTACTAAACGAAATATTTCCCGAACATTTGGAGCATATATTATCATAAATTCATAATATATTATGATCATACATTAT
>WHPZ01565429.1:0-12212 GCA_016617965.1 Macrosiphum rosae
GGGGCATTGCTAGTTTGTTGATATTTAGTTCAATGCACACAAATTTGAGGTTCTGTAAGGTCAGGAACATATCCTCCAAAGATGGTTTTTGCCAGTACTTTGGTTTCGTCACCATATACAGAATGTATCGATTTTCTTGACGTATGTACAATACTTCATGAATTTTGGGATGCTGACTTTTTAATATCTCCACATTTCCAAATTTTCGGCGAAACATAAGGGCCACGCCCTGGCTTATTTTTACGTTTTGTGATATGCAATGCGCGAGACTGTAGTCTAATGGTGCGTCAAATAAATCTCCCATTGCCTCTATTACCATGTTATTGACTATAGACTTGCCGGTTATTAGTTCCAAGTAGGTATCGAAACTAACTCGGGTGACTGGGGTAGATGTTTTATTTAGCATAACTCTCCCCATACGACTGAGTGCATCCGCATTCGTGTTTGCGACGCCTGGTTTGTAGATCACCTCGTATTGATATTCTGCTAACTTAATTCTCCATCGCATGAGCCTGGACCCAGGGTCCTTAACACTAAATAGCCACGTGAGTGGCTGATGATCTGTGTAAATCTTGAACTATCTGCCCAGTAGATATGGCCTAAAGTATTTGACTGACCATACAATGCTTAGCAGTTCCTTTTCCGTGGTACTGTAGTTTTGCTCTGCCTTTTTTAGCGTACGTGATGCATATGCAATAGGTTGATCTTGCCCTATTTCCCGGCCTTGAGAAATGACACTCCCAATTGCATACTGACTCGCATCGGTGGTCAGAATAAATGGTTCCTCGAAGTTGGGATATTGGAGTATCGGAGCTTGAATGAGTTTCCGGATGAGTGTCTCAAATGCTGCTTGGCACTCTGCAGTCCACTCGAAAGGTTGCCCCTTTTTTAATAGGGTTGTTAATGGTTTGTTAAACGTATTTCAAATACTTTTGAAAATAAGTATCTGTACTTGAATACTTTTTAAAAGAGTCTTTTACAAGACTGGGTAAACTGTACTTTTTTATATATCCTTTTAAACTTACATAAAAAAAAATAAAATGTTCATAAAAAATGTATCATCAATTAACATAACTTATAGATTGTGTAAACAAAATTTGAAAGGAAAAATTGATTTGTAAGTGAATTACAGGTCTTCAGACATTAGCGTCCTCACTTTGCCCCATGTTCCCCTACTATTGATCATATTCAAAATAATTGTTTGTTTTTTAATTTGTATCAATGTGATTAATACAGTTATTATCTAGTATTAATAACACTAGGATGATAACACTAGTAAATTAACACAGGGTTGTACAATTTTCAAAAATATCTAACACATTAAATATCTATTTTTTTTTTGAATCGTTTGTGTTAATATTTATATTATATTATTTTTAAATATTTGAAAATGAGAATATTCAACACAATATTACTATTACTATTATATTACTATTACAATATATAACTTCATAAGTATAACAAAGAGTACTTTTTTATATTAACATAATATTATAATATAGACATTACCTACTAATTATTAACAAAATAATAATAAAATACATTTATCAGCACTATACTTAAATTCTAATACTCTTAAGTTTATTTAATTATTTAATTAAATAATAATAATAATATTGTACAATTATTTAAGATTACATTGTATGGTGCTTACATTTCAAACATACCCGCTGACACGGTTAAAGTACTATTGATCATATTCAAAATTATTTTGTGATTTTTCATTTGTATCAATGTGATTATTCCAGTTATTATTAAGACTATAATCTGAAAACAAAAATAACATTTTAATGAAATTTAAAGCTTAAATAAATAAACTTTAATTTTTATTTAATATATATATATATATATATATATGCTTAGAGACTTGTAGCTCTAAAAAAATACCTAAATATTCACCAAAAAATTCCCAAATATGCACTAAGGTCTAAGATATACCCGAAAAAAAATTAGGTATAACAAATATGTGGCAAAGCTAAATATTTATTTTATTATTGAAACTTGAATGGATTATTATTTAATAAATTGAGTTTTTAAAAGGTAATTCGTTTAAATTTTAGTCTTCTTCGGTGTCTTCCTAAAGTAAAAACCAAACAATGTTTAAATATTACGGCCGATCCTGGCTTATAGGATTATTTATAATTATACACACAAATAATAACGAGATATGAGTGGTAGTTTGTAGATAGCATATTAATGGTATCATTAATATTAGATACTGAGTGAAACGATGAATGTATTGATTTTACAATGATGTGTTTTTTTAAATTTTTTTTTGTCTGTCATCACCTTATAGGACAGTAAAAGTGCTTGGATTTTCTTCAACAGTACCTTTTCTGATAGGAAAGTGAATCTAGTTGGTGCTTTGGGGGGAGGGGTCAAAAGTAAAAATTTCTCAGTAGTTTTCAAAAGCGCCGTGAAAAACATAAGAAAAATTAAGGAAAAACGGGAATATTTACGCAAAATCTGTTTTCGAGAAAATCGATTTTGGTTTTTGGTGCAACTCTTAAACAAATGACCGTAGGTACATGCAATTTTGACTGAATGTTTATATTATCATTTTCTATACACCTTACCATTTTCCAAATATTTTGACTTATTTTGAGCTCTTTACGGACATTTTCATTTTAATTTTTTTTTGTTTTTTTTTCTATAAATATCAATAAAATCTGTTGGGCCAAAAAATATTGTTACAATATCAGTTGAAAAATATTTAAAATACATAGGCACAACTTTTTTTTATAAGCATTTAAAGTTCGAATGTTGACAAAATTTATCACATTTAAAATTTAATAACTATTTTGTAGTTAAAAATGTATAAAATGTTCAAATTTTATATCTAAGGATTGAAAATTTATAACAAGATCCCACGTAAGTAGTTAATTCTGTTAACAAAAAATCTAGAAAATACAGAAGGACAGTTTATTTTTATAGTCATTTTAAGTTCAAATTTGGACGAAATTACATAGTAAAAAACCTATAATAACTATTTTAGTTGTTTCGTTGTGATTGTATAATATTATTCGTGGGTACTTGAAACTTCTAAAGTGTACTATTATATATCTATTATAGTATCACGGTTTGTTGTTGATGTATAACGCGTTATAAGTACCTAATGGATATTGTGATATGATTAATTTGGAATTTATTATAGGTCATTTTTTTTGAATACCATAGATTAGTATATAGTATGTCTTATACCAAGACTGACAAACCGTCTTCGCTCAGAACCGTATTTCTTATACAATGATATTATATCATTGAATTCAAGTTTAATACAATTCATTAAACAGTGACCCACTAATTTTAAATTTGAAAAATTTGTCAAAATATACAAAATAAGAACAACAAATTTTAGAATTAACACTTTCCTGTAAAATCTATAAAATATGCAATAATATGCATATTTAAATTTTAGATCTGATAGTACTGATGTAGGTACTATCGTTTTAGCGGTTGCAGGTAATTAAATATAATTTTAATGTTATTCCATACGTATTGGTAGAAAAAAAGAAGAGAAATCTGATCAAAATAAAACAAAAGTAGGTGGTAAATTGTTTGTGAGAGGTTACAAAATTTTCTTAGTGGGTTTTGTGGGGTGGGGTGGGTGGTTGTCGGAGATCCTTGCCATACATTTAATTTTGTACTTCAGCTCCACTGCATTAATATTCAATATTTAAACAATTTAATTTAATAATTGCACATTAATATTTATATCATTTAACTGGACAGCATTTTCGGGTATAATGTTCGTGGCCCGTGGGCCTACGAACCGTAGACTGACGAATGACAATAACGCTAATTGGAGTCTACCTGCTATCTCGATTACGTTTACATTTTTTTTCGGTATCGAACATACATAAATAAAACTAAAGAAGCTGTTCGTTACAAAATCAGCGAAAAACATCTAATGCAAGGCAAATTAAATAGATATTTATTTAACAATTAAAAAATTATTCACTAATATACCAAAAATCTACTAATCTATATATACATGGCTCAGCGCTGCACAGTGGCTGAAATCAGTCACGCGACGTGATTCAGAGTAAGCAACGGCCGCTGCCACTACTTCTCGGATGGGTGACCACCTAGGTTCATAGTGCGCAAAAACCTAGCAACACATACACGGGTTTCTAACCGTCCGTACCAATCATCCCAACCCTACTGTACCAACCCTACCAACCTTACAGACTAATGACCTCAGTCGTCCAAGCCTTAAAACCTAATAAAAAAAAATAATAATAAGTGTATACTAATCTATTTACCTAAAGGATGATTTATTTAGAATGTTTGCCCCCATTTTCCCCTTTAATATTAAATTTATTCAAATTCTGATTTTTAAAATGTTTAAATGTAGCAAAAAGGCTAAAGACCATATTTTCAAATTTCTGATATATTTTGTACTATTTAAGGAGTTTCCTGTGGCTGTCCAAACTTTTACTTTTAAAGTTTTAAATGAGAACTATCTAGTGGATGATTTTCTTAAAAATGTTGGTGTATCTAAATCAAAATTCTAATGAGTATAGTTTCTGAGTTATTATAATGTTTAAGCTATGGATAATAATCCTTATAAATGGTCTTACAAAAAAAAATTATATTTAATATTAGATATAGTATTTATTATATTTTGGTCATTTTTACAAAGTATTCATATTGATAGATCAATAGAACATTGTATATTATATAATACAATATGTCAATATAATATCAATTCTAACATTTCCTTTGTCTATTACTATACTTTGCCTAAACTACTGAATTATAACTTGGATAAGTCTAAGAAATAGTGTTAATGGGCAAAATATAATCGATAATTTCTTAAAAGTGGACTATAAACTGATTAAATATGCACGCAAAAATATACATTAACCCTATAAACCAGTGTGTGGCCCAATAGACGAATGAGTTTATTAACCGTGAGCCCATTAGCCGCTAGTCGCGACTACTGTCTATGATCCATTTTCTTACTCAAACACATAGTATATATAGGTAGGTATAATAGTGTAATACTAAATATTTTAAATTAGTACTAAATATATTAAATAGTTCAATTTTTCAGCTGTAATTTAGTACAATATCTGAATTAAACTATTGTGAGATTTGAATAAATTCTGCATATTTCAATAATAAAAACATTTTTAATAATACTTACTGACATAACAATATTCAAATTTATATTGAAAAATCCGTAAGTGTTAATTTCATCCAATTCAAAAAATGATAGTTGAAGCATAAACATTTTAACCTATAATATCATTTAAATTATGAATCATATTATTTTCATAACGGTTAATGATTATACATAATTATTGTATAAATAATGAACTAATATCATTATAATATCAATTTTAATCATGAACTAACATGCAATACGTTATAGCCCTTATTTTAGGTATTTAAATTATATTATTGAATCTGTGATTCGTGAATGAATACTATATAAACATATGCTAATAATTAGGAGAATATGGTGTCATAATAAAATTAATTATGAATTTTGGATAATCCAAAAAAATTATAATATTAATATAAATATTATATTTTACTTGTCGTTTTATGTCGGCGTGTAAGTTTGATATACGATATAATCTTAAATATGATATTATCTTCCTTTTCTGGAACAATTATATAATAATATGTTTTATTATACATATGTTATTTTGTATTCCACTAGATATATTATTGTGATCAAATATTTAATTAAAAATAATTAGGTTAATGATTAACTGTAAAGATAACGTATCTTAAGCCATGATGAATTAAAGGTTAATACTTGAAACATGATAATAAAACATTAATTAACATAGTTACCTACCCACATATTTATATACAGTGAAATCTCTAAATACCGGACACTCTCGCCTCTCGGTCACTGAAATTTTGTCCATTATTTAAAAGTGTCTACTATTAAGAAGGTTCAGATTTTAAAAAATTTGTAGTTGGTTCCTAAGAAAACTTCCACTATTGGGAGGTATCTGCTATGATGTCCATTAGGGGAGGTTTCACTGTATTGATTATTAGGGTTAGGTACCTACTTATAGAAGTTTGCATGTTTTTTAATAATCATTCAAAACACAGCTTAATATAAACATTTATTTCGTAATACATTAGGATTTAAAGCATTTTTTTTTATATTGCATATTTATTTTACCTTTATTCCATAAGGTAAGTGCATAATATGTATTTTAAGTGCACTTTGAACATATATACAATATTTAATATGAATTTATTAGACATTTGAAAAGATATTATTTTTCAAAAATGTTTAGGTGAACAAAAATTGTCACTCAATTAAATTCGAAAAATATAAGTCATACAATGAAATTGTATTCATTCGGGTTAAGAGCTAGTTTAATAATCATTTAATCGTAACATAATATGCATTATTTAATAGTTGACATAGGTATTTGTTTTTTTATAGGCGAGCTTAAAAAAGAAGATGGATTAAGAAAGAAAAATAAATACATGTTAATTTTAATTTCATAATAAAACATTTTTTCATACATTATTAAAGGATAATATATGAATATGATGAATTTTTAGAGCATATAATTTAATGCATTAATTTTTTCCCTGCTGTCCCTAGTTCTAATAATGATGTACATTTATCATTATTTATTAAATAAGTAGGTATCTAATAACTTATAGGGTACTATTATACCTATGCATAATTACATTCATTATTGTACCTTACCTTATCGTGTATCAACGAAACAGCAACAATAATGGACATAGTAAGGATTACAATTTGAATGTTTAATATTAATGGTAATACATTTCGTAAGACTTTTTTCAATGATGATACATCAGCTGGAGCCGCTGGAGGTGGTCTTAAGCAAATCGATAAAAAAAGTTGAAATACCAAATTTATAAAATTGAATACAAAGAAACTTAACAGCAATGGCCCGTAACCCAAACTGAATATTCTTAATAGTTCAGACAGTTCAGAGTGTAACAACCGTATATTTTCCATTGCCATTGCTAATTCAGAATTTGTCCATTCATTGGGATAATCGGATTCAACCGGAAGAAATTTCAAAAAATCTATTAATGTTTGAAATCTAATGTTCAAGTTAAGGAGAAAAAAACATGATGTAATTAAAACAGCAAAGTCTATAATGAACGGCGCACCAAAAAAATAGCGTATGGTTGTATGAATATTTATTGTGTTTAGAGGAAATATGTACTGATGGTAAAGTTCAAATCCGATAAAGTATACCAGTAATAAAAAATAAATCTTATTCAAAAATCGTTTACTCAAAGACCGCTGTTGAACCGACAAATATGTCGAAAGTAGTGCAGTTTTTTGATCAAATTCGACAATACCATTGATCAACCTTAAAAAAAAAACAATGACAAAAATATTATTTTTTATACTATGTACTTATATAGGCAATAGTCAATTAGATTTTATTAGAATTTTTATTGAGATTTTGGTTTATAAATATAACATTATTCAATCTGGTCAATGTCCTATTCTTTAAAGTTGTATTATTGTATAATGGTCACTATAATCAGTTAAGTCTAACGCAAACCACAAAACTATAATATTATAAGGTGCCTAACAGTAACACGGTATACCACAGTTATCTATAGCCTATAGATAGTAATTCTAGTACTAAATAACAAGAGGCGGATTGACATATCGGAAAATGGTGAAGTTTCCAGAGTTCCGGTATTTGTGACGCTACTTGATTGTTGTTTTATAACAAACTAGTTGATCCCGTGCACTTCGATGCCCGGCAACTAATAGTTATTATTATAATAGCTTCAGAACCCATGGCAACCATTTATAAACAAAAATGTCCATAGGAAATCTCAAAATCCCTGTTTGAGCACGTCCCGGGGTTGGTCCTCTCCCTTATTAAATTAGCCTAACTTCTGCCCAGAGGTCTAATCTATCTCTGTACCAAATGATCCCGTGCACTTTGTTGCGCGGCAACCAATAATTATTATTATAATAGCTTCAAAACCCATGGCAACCATGGCAACCACAGGACACACACACACACACACACACACACACAGACAAACATAAATTTTTATATATATGTATAGATAAAATCAAGTTTATATACCAATATGAGTTCTAAAACAATAAATTATCCTGAAATTGCAATGCAAATATTATTCAATTACATAATACTCAAGATTCATAAAAAATCTTATATTTCAGGGAGGTGTTGCATTATAATACAACTCCAAAACCCTACATCATTGGTTGTGCACTGACATGAAGAATTGGTTGTATTATATCACTTGTATTTTAAACTCTAAGGATGTCTTTAAATGTATGTTTTTTTAAATTATTTTATGGCTTATATGCCAAAGCCATAAGCTACAAATTACAATCATAGCGCAAAAAATTATATTTAATAATAAATTATCCTTTTGATTATTAAAGGATATAGGTAAAATTAAGAAACTAATCATTCATTAATTTATTTATTCAGTATATTATATGGTAAAAAGAGTTAGTTACGCAGTATACCCATACATCATTTACTTTTTTAAATCACACTAGTCTAATGATTATGACGAGTAGGTCATATCTTAACGTATCACACTATTATGTACTAGCATCTCAAAACCTGTCATATGACTTAAACATTTTTCATGCACCAAAATTAATCTCTTATTATTGAATATAATTGTGCATTAATTGTGCCTAATTTAATCTTAAGAACTAGGTTCTACTTTACCAACGTTGCATTCGTGTCTATAAATATTTGAAATAAACATTTACTGTATAATAAAAATGTATACATATACTTTACGATCCATATTTCTGATAATCTTGCTGCGATAATGACACACCAAAATTTAAGTAGCAATATTATTTCAATGAAAGTAAATAGTTGCCATCTATAAAGTATATAGGTGCACGCCAATAACAAACACGTACGCACTAATTCAAGTAATGAATAGACTGATAATTGCGGATCCCGGACAAATAATCCAGTTGGTTGCAATGTATAAGAAGTGTTTATCAATCCTAAGAACTGACAAAATATTAAAATTGGCCTCAAAGTTGTTTTAAAAATAGTCGTCATTTTGATAATTTATTTTTTAAATAGGTACTGTAAATCCGTGGTAAATACTGAATAGTAACAAATTCGTAAAAATTGTCCGTTTGGCTGAATTCGACCATTGTTTAAATATGCAAACAAGCACTTATTATAATGAATGTCTATCCATTTTAATATTATTATTATTTTCTCAGAACCACAGTTGACTTATTTACCTATTGACCTACTATTAAGTCAAATTGAATTAGTGTTTCATTTAATTTATTTACTTAAAAATATTATTAAACTTTATGATAAATTGTGATACAACTAGAAATACTATACTTACTAGCCTGACAAAATATTATTTAATCAATATTGTTATTTGTTGGAATATTCAGAATATTGTTAGTTGCATATTTTTTATGTAGTTATTATCGCACTTTATATTGCTTATTTAAACTTCTGAATATTGTGTTATGTGTTGTTAACATTACTATATATTTTTTTAAAAATTACTATGTAGTAAATAGTTGTATACAATTTTAGGTACCTAATTTTATTCTTATTTTATACTCATAAAAATTCAGATTACTAAAATATTTTCTCAGGAGTTTTTAAATTGTAAAATATCTTGTAAGTACCAATATACCTATTATATAATTTACTAGATATAGAGCTTAATATCACTCATGCTTTCAAACTCCTAATAATATATTATTATAAGTAGAAGAATTGGTAATAAAATCGAAGAACCCACTATGGCTTTAGTAGTAGTAATTTGGGGTTTCTGTAACACTTTTTACAGGGAAAAAAAAAGTTCAAGAGGGAAAGTCCCGCTTGCAGCACATTCGATCACCGTATAGGTAAAAATTCTAAAAAGGTGGGTTGGGGCTTCTGTAACACTTTTTACAGGGAGATGAAAAAAGTTCAAGGAGGAAAGTCCTCCTTGCAGCACATTCGATCACCGTATAGGTAAAAATTCTTAAAAGTATGGTTGGGGTTTCTGTAACACTTTTTACAGGGAGATGAAAAAAGTTCAAGGAGGAAAGTCCTCCTTGCAGCACATTCGATCACCGTATTGGTAAAAATTCTAAAAAGTATGGTTGGCGGTTCTGAGTTAATTTTTACAGGGAGATGAAAATAGTTCAAGGAGGAATGTATGCATTACAGTGAAACCAATCTACCTAAAATTTTCTAGAGAAAATTCAAAATGATTTTAATTTGTCAGACAAGATTTTATTTAAAACATTTAGTCAGTTACTATCGATCCGTCGTACAATCAAGTTGTGCTATTTTTTTTTTTTAGTGCATTATCTTATTGAATCGATATTTTTTCAACCAATTATTTTAAGTTTTATTAAAAACTATGAATTTACAGAAGTTTTCTAACGATTTGCCTTCATTGGTTTATCTAGTTAGAAATAATTCGTATCCAGTACATTCAGATTTTACTACATTTTTATCGAGATTAAAAACATATAATTCATTTCCACCTACTTTATGTCAAAATAAATATTCGTTATCTGAGGCTGGATTTAAGTATTCAGGAACTGCTGACATAGTCGAATGTTTTTGTTGCGGACTGGTGTTACAAAAATGGACTAAAGATGACATTCCGTTTGTTGAACATGCAAAATGGAATCCTAAATGCATATTTGTTTTACTTTGTAAGGGTAATGAATTTATAGAAAATGTAAAAAACGAATATGTAAAATCCACACATGTTTGTGATTGTAATCAGTCTAAATCATAATATGTTATCATTTACTAGTTTACTTGTTTAATCTTTAAATTAATTATATTTTAATAATTTGTAATCATTTATAAATAAATATTGTATTAATCAACTTAAATTCGTTAATAATTGATTTTATATTTCGTTGACTTGTAGTCGAGTCGGATAACGCGTCAAGTTGTAATTAAATATCGTAGGTCTAAAATTTAAGTTACAGGTTAGGTTAGGTTCAGGTAAGTATTCCCTCTCTACGCGTTATCTGATTTGGTTTCATGGTCACTTTAGTTTTTTATATCAATATCAACCAAATAAGTTTAGTATATAATAATACAGGATTCAAGTAATATACTCAGTTTTCAAATATGTGTGTTGTAACGATCATCCGTTATTTTATTTCACGTTTTTTGAAGTTCAAACATTTTTTTACATTTATACGTTTTTTAAAAAAAAATCATAAAAAATCGACTATATCAAAAAGAACACGTCGCAGTACAATATGATTCCAATTGTTGTTTCAAAGTCAGTCAGTAATCGATAAACGACCTCTTAGCAAGAAAAGTGTAACTGTTGGATTTTTGTTCGATAAAAATATGTTTACTGTTATTATATTACTCCAATGTAATTTTGCAAAAAAAATGCTAATGATCGATTTAATACAGTGGTATACACTAATTTCAGATTCAGTTTATAGCTCAATAACTAATAATCTACATACTAATAATAGTAAACGTATAAAAATAACAGATAGCATAAATTATTCAGTTAATTTAAATCAGTTTACTATCAAATTGTATGTTAATAACCAATTTATCACGTTATCATATAATAATCTCCACCGGATAAAAGAATTACAAGAATGTATTGATTCGTATATTGTTGAAAAGCAGAAAAAGTTGGTTTCATATCAAACAATTTTTGATACAGTGTATTCATTAATTAAAGCAGGCATTAATATTCTACCATTATCTTATCAGCGAAATGATTTTACAACCAGTATATTATACAACATTTTGATTTTAGCAATTGTTTTGTACAGAACGATGATTTCAGTTTTATGTATGAAATACTTCAATTCCACAATAATTCTTTATCAGATATAATATTAAATGATATTAAAATATAATGTTGCGATCAGACAGCAGTAGTATTATAGTATAATATATCAATTTGTTTTTACTCTTTAAACTTTATACCATTAATAATAAATAAGAATTATCAATATTATTGTAAAAATAGAAACAAGATTAATTATTTTATTATAATGTTACTAATTTTATTAAACAATCATTAAATATAAATTTTTATAATTTGTAATATTAATAAAACAGATTATACATTTAAATTGTGATTATTTTATTTTTTTAGTATTTTTGTTAAGTTTTTTCTTAGGATCTGCTGAAAACCGGTTCAATATTTCTCGAACAACGTCATTGATTTTGTTTGAAATTATTGAATCTTTTGTATCT